>CAJQZM010029339.1:0-14725 GCA_907164665.1 Colias nastes | reverse complement strand
AAAATTTATTTTATCCCAGAAATAATTTTTGAGCGAAAACTCAATAGTTATTCTTTTAAACCCAAATTTCATATTTGCTAAGCCGTGAGAGTAAGCTGGTTAAAAATGAGCTTTAAAAAATCATTTCTATGGAAACAACAAAGGTACTAATTCTGGAGAAGTACAAAGTTTTCCGGGTCAGCTTGTCAGTGTTATAAGAATTTGAATTGAATTCTTATATTTATAGACTGGGAAAACTATTCTAAGAAGTTTTCAAAGAAAAATTCCGAACCAATGGAGAAGATACTTAGCAACTTCATATTGTATGAGATTCTATGTTACTTGTATGTAGAAAGTTAGAAATATTATACATATTATTCAATGGCCAATTCAGTTTCTTTTACCTACTTACATTAATTCTTATTGTGTGTTATAAGAAAAATTTTTATCATGTATAGAATAGGTACTAGCCGCCCGCGGCTTCGCCCGCTTTGTCTAAAACCTAATAAATTATATACTAAAACCTTCCTCTTGAATCACGCCATCTATTAAAAAAAACCGCATCAAAATCCGTTGCGTAGTTTTAAAGATTTAAGCATACAAAGGGACATAGGGACATAGGGACAGAGAAAGCGACTTTGTTTTATACTATGTAGTGATGATGAACTATAGCATTATAATGGACTTATAAGGTATTTACTACGACATTTTGTTATGTGGATATTTTTTATTACGTTTAAATAGTTGCAAAAAATCACGAAAACCATCAAACAATGATACTAGTCTAAGATCCCACTGCAGGATTACTTCGTTCATGGTTTTTTAGAATCTTTATGTAATTTTCCGTGATGTAGACTAGAAATAACAAGTGAACGGAATTGTTTTCCAAAAAATCGATGTGAAAAAATTTCATTAAACATGCTTGCGGCCAAATTTTTACTGGCAACCTAGTCGATATATTATGTATATTCTCCTAACTATAAATATACATACAATTTTGGTTTCATCAAAAAAACTATGAACGAAGTAATCCTGCGGTGGGATCTAGTACTATACGAATTTATGTATGTTCTATGTTTCACAGTTATACCTACTAAAAAACATACACGCAATAACCTTATTTAGGTAATCTAGTTAAAAATAAAAGGAAAAATATACCGAATTAAATCCAGTTTTTTTCCAATTATATTTTCTCAATTACTTTTTTTTCGTAGCAATTGAGTGTCAAAATATAATATGGCATCAGGCCATCAGTCATTTTTGTTCAGTCAATATGATATTTCACGCATCGGCACGTCACGCAATTTAGATGAATCGACGTGCTATCACCGAAGTATATTTTGATTATATTTATAAATAATTTGTTATATTTATACATATCTAGCTGTTATAAGCAGAAAATTATGAGTTATTATCATGATTGGCATGAAAAATACTTTACGACGCAGTTATTTACATATTATTATTTTGAAAAATAAAAAGAAAGTCCGGTCCAGGCGTAGTTTAGTTGCACTGTGACACGAGAATTTTATACATAGAAAATTCACATGCTGCAGAACCGCACGGATTCGATCGCATTCGATTCGACAGGAAATATTTCTATAGCTTATGTGTTATTCTGATACATAAGCTACACCATTGCCAAATATCATCAAAATCTTTTAAGTGGTTTTCGCTTGACAGAGAAACAAAAATACACATTTATAATATTAGTTAGTTAATATTTACATGCAGAACAATTATATATAGAGCAATATAACGTAAGTGAAGTGCCCACAATCCGCGGGCTGTAAACTGCTAATTTATAAATATTCTACTTCAAATAAAACGAACATTTTTCTAAAACAATTCAATTCAAACCGATTTAATTGTGATGGAGCTTTCGTTATTTGATACATCCGATTTGAAGTTCATACATACGTATGGATTAGTTTTATTTCAAATATTGAACTGTGTCGGTCGCCCTGATTGAATTCCTAGCAATATAATATAAAAGTTTGTGTTTACTGAATCGTGTAAAAATTGTGCGGATTTTAATGAAATTTGCCAAATAGATAGACTTCGATATATAGATAGGATCAAAACGTAGACGTTTAAGTTTGTAACAACTAGTCTAATAGAACCTACTCCAAAAAATACCTAAGTAACATCATTCGATTAATATAAATCTACGTTAATAATTACAATCAATCAAAAGTCAAGTTATTTACACAACCATTTTATTCAAAATATACACGAATCTATTGCCTCTCGAAAAATAATAATAAAACAATTAAAACAACAACTTTAAACTGAAGTAAACTGAAAAGAATATTATTAGAAATTGTTCATTTTATTTCGAATCTTCAACTCCATTAGTGTAAGTTTTTCCAGAATTTTCACAAACATTTCCAACGAAGCAAGCTTTTATTTAACAAACGAAAAGCAATGAACAGTTTCTATAATTTGTTTTTACGATTGTTTGTGTTTATCAAATACATTCCTTCTAGCAACTTTGTCTCTTTAAAGAACTTCCGAATCGTCATAACTGTAATCCATACTAATATTATAAATGCGAAAGTAACTCTGTCTGCCTGTCTGTTACTCAATCACGCCTAAACTACTGAACTAATTTGCATGAAATTTGGTATGGAGATATTTTGATACCCGAGAAAGGACATAGGCTAGTTTTTATTGCGAAATATGTACCACGGGCGAAGCCGGGGCGGACCGCTAGTTTATAATAACTGTAATAAATGTAATAAACTGTAGTAAATGTTCAAAGAAGCGAAAATACAAATAATATTCCATTCTAATATTATAGACGAGAAAGTCATTCCGTCTGTCGCCTAAATCACTGATTTGGATATACTTTAGTAAAATGATAGATACACTCCTGCGAAAGGGCATAGAATAGTTTTAATCCCGGAAATCTCACGGGAAAAGCAACTATTCGGCTTTTTCTTTGACTACGCGGGCGAAGCCATCGGCGGAAAGCTAGTATGTTTGAAATTGTAACTGACAGAAATTATGTACAGAAAACAAATTAACAATGTTAATGACAAAAGATGATAATTACAAAACCTCAAAACTGTAACAAACGTCTTAACTCGAGTGATTAATTACAGTTTACACTTATCTAAAATGATGTTCCCAGTTCCATGCACTAATACCTATATCTTGTTTATAATGTGTTTGATTTTACGCCAGTATAATAAATTGCGAAATTACAAACGCTTCATCACTACATAGTACAAAACAAAGTCGCTTTCTCTGTCCCTATGTCCCTTTGTATGCTTAAATCTTTAAAACTACGCAACGGATTTTGATGCGGTTTTTTGAAGTGAAAACTTCTTTAGCGGCGTTGGGTATAAAATCTTAAACTCGCGTCAGGACACGTGGCCTGATCGAAAAAGCGTAAGACGACCATTCCAAAATATCAAACATGCTGAACGTTAATAATCAAGTTTTCACTTCTGCCGGCACTCCCGGAGTGCAACCCGTCTTTTTTTTTAATAGATAGAGTGATTCAAGAGGAAGGTTTTAGTATATAATTTATTAGGTTTTAGACAAAGCGGGCGGTAAGCTAGTTATTTATATTAGGAAATCATAAACTTTACAAAGTTATACCTTCATAGATGAAATTATTCAATATTATTTACTAGGTTCACCTACTACACTAAAGAAATATACATTACACAGTACATATAAAAAAATTAAAATTAACAATTACTATTACTTAAAGCTCAAACTTAAAAGTAATTTTCATAAATTAACTCAAAAGTAATTCTTATCAAAATGAAATTAAAAATCATAAATTATAATAAAGTTGATTCAATTTTAACTGAAACTATAAAAACATCTCTCAAGCTCTTAGACAACTTGAAATATGAAATTAAAGAAAAAACAGTCCCAAATTAATAAATATTCTCAAAATGAATTTCAATAACTTTAAAAATAAATCTCTCTCAGCTTAAGAGGCCGTATCGATTTTAAGAGTGATTTTGACTTGTTTCTTTTATTCTTTAGGAGCTCGTTTAAAAAAACTAACTACTATGTTATATGAAAGTAATGGTATAATTTAAAATTCTCTAGAATATTCGATTATATAGATCTGCCGTAACAACGTTTGCGCTCCCGTATATAATCTAAAATTCTAGAGAACTTTAAATTATTCCATTTCTTTCATAAAACATATAATATGTATTTTTTTTATTGCAAATTTTTAAGCATTAACCTATCATTTAGTGTGTATTTTTTATTTTTTTTTAACTCTGTTGTAAGAACTAGAAATTCGACGCCATATACGCATAAAATTTCATCAAAGTAAGGCTATTTTAACTTAGATGTTCTTTGAATTTTTCAATAAAAGTACATAAATTGCCTCGAACATATTTTAGGATGTCTCAGTGTCTTTACTGTAGTATATTTTATAAGAAAACTTCTTCTATTAAATTCCGTGTAAAATACAAAGACACGAACGTCCCGCATGGAAAAAATTGAAACACGCCTTAGGTTATTGGCTATTAAACAAACTGGACAATGAATATCAATAAATTGTCTCGAACGTATTTTAGATATTGAATGAATCTTTAATTTAAGATATCATCACACATTGTTACTAATTTAGTTTTGTTAAACGAGCGTCTAAAGAATTACAGAAACAAGTAAAAATCACTCTAAAATCGATAAGGACTCTTAAATAGATAACGCTTTGATAAGTACGAAAGATTCAATAAAAATATACATTATTCTTGTTTTTTTAATTAAGTTCCACTTGACCGTTTCTCTTGAGATGGCATTCACAGAATAACTACGTACTTATACAGATTTCAATCCAAGATAGAAAGGTAATCGGTATATTTAATTATTTTAACAGGTTTGCGAAAATTGTATGAATTTTATAAACGATTTTGCGAGTGATTTAACCAATTTCGTTAATAATTATCAGTTAGAGAGTATATTTAAAATGTCCACATTTATTGCAATTAATAAAAAAATGCCAAATAGTGGATAGATTTTTTTTGTCCCTTGCAAATATATAAATATTGTATCGTAAATTCAAGTTACATTGCCACGAAAAAATTATGAAACCTTCTAATTCGAAACTTATTTTAAAAAACTTCATGAGTAGACGTTACAAAATATGTTTTGTACAAAAATAATAATTGAATCAACACGTACCAAATCGCATTACAGATTATTTTCACATTTAAACACACATTTTATTCCGCTTAATGTAGCACCATCAACAAAAATATACTATCATCCTGTATTCATCATAATACATCAAAGTAAAGCATTAAATTCAAATCTAGAATTCAGATCCTAAAGCCGATCAATCAATCCTCAACCGTTGAACGAATGAACGAAATAACTCATTCACCTTTCATACCTTTTGCCTCATATAAGCGCTTTAAATTACAAGAGTTTTCGAACTTCGGCCAGCGGTTTTTAATTAAATGTTCTATTTCGTGGTTTAAATTCGAATATCGAATACATTTTTATTCGTTCAAATTGAAATACTTCATGAGAGTAGTATGGGTTTAAGAGGTTAGATACGAAGTGAATGAATGGTTTGAATGAATAAAAATGTGAAGTGTGATTTATTGAAGATTTGGTTTATAGCATGTTGTTATCTTCTAGTTAAATAAATGAATATAATTGACTAAATTGTGTATTTTATATCAAATAGGTATCATAATGGTTTCAATTATTATATTAATTTACTATTTTATTACGCGTTGGCAATTCTATTCAATTATCATTTAAATATATTAAACTAAAAGGTGACTGACTGACTGACATAGTGATCTATCAACGCACAGGCCAAACCACGGACCGAGCTGAAATTTGGCATGCAGGTAGATGTTAGGACGTAGGCGTCCGCTAGGAAAGAATTTTGATAAATTCTACTCCTAAGAGGATAAAATAGGGGATGAAAGTTTGTATGAAATAGATTTTATGACATAGGTATCCACTAACAAAGCGCTTTGATTAATAATAATACCCAAACGGGATAAAATAAAAATACGATACCTAATTTATAATAATAATAATACTTATAACGCGAGCGAAGCCGCGGGCAAAAGCTGGAGAAATATAATAAAAGCTTCCATAACTGTAAAGCCCAGATATATAAATTCCCAGATATATATATTATGTAAATTCAACAAATTCGTAAAAAACTATTATACCTATAACTGTCTTCAAACTAATTTCAATTCGCATATTTGATGGTACTTTATAATAAATTCGTAGCGAAAACTTCTACAGAAATTACTTCTCATATTGATTTATA
Source organism: Colias nastes (assembly GCA_907164665.1). NCBI lineage: Eukaryota > Metazoa > Arthropoda > Insecta > Lepidoptera > Pieridae > Colias > Colias nastes. Next base: position 8,466 of record CAJQZM010029339.1, on the reverse strand, counting down.
GAAACTCTAAAATAATTTATTTATTTAAAGTTATTTTAGGAGTGTTTCTGAATCGTAATACATTAAAATTATTTGCCAACTGTTCGGAAATAATTTATACAGATAACAGCCGGCAAGGAACTCTATAATATTATTATATTATAATATTAATCGATTTAACGATATAATGTACCTATACGTAACCATTTGTGATGAGAAAAAGAACAATAAAATACTATTATATTTTAAATTTTCACCTGAATAAGTAATGAGTATCTCAAATTACTTATTATATTATCATTCGCTTATAAGTTTATCATAATGCATGATTAAAGTTTATATATAGTTATATCTACTTAAATATCTCGTTCGCTTCGTATAAAGTTTTAAATGTATTAATTTTTAAGTATTAGTATAATAACTAATAGTCTATATTATAATATCGCCTAATTAATCCAACAAATATGTGAAAGTCGAAGGTAAAGTTAATTCAATTTTATTATCAGGTAAAAATAAACCCCTTACAAACTTCTACCTACTAATGTTATATATTAAATGCTAGAATAATGACATCTCTTCAGGTCAAGACAAATCTCTCATCATCTGAAGGGAGTGGTTCATAAGACGAAAAAAAAAATGAAACCGAAACCGAAAACCGGGAATATGCTAAGGGAGCCATGTGTTAAAAATGACTTACTACTACATATAATTATTAATTATTATGCATGAATTTAGTTTATTCCATTTACGTGATAATATCATTTTTGTAACACTGACATCGTTAGAGTACTGTGGCAATGAAGTGTCCTCGACGCGTGGATATGCGACAATTACTAAAACTACAGTAGAATTTATTTATAAAAATGTATTTTAAATGTAAAGTTTTGAGGAATTTCCCAAAGTAGAAATGAATTTATTAAGTTAGTTTTCACTTTAAATCATGAATTCAGTATTCAATATTCATACGAAAATATTGTTTCTAAATCTATCTCAGTCAAAAATAAGTACTAATATGGTATGCTAATGTATGCATTATTCATATTAAAAGCACAACAAAATGGAACAACATAAAATAAAAACGTTGAGTATCGAGAGACAGATAAGTATTGAAAATAGTTTAATAGTTTATTATGTTATTAATATGGTATCACTACAGAGTATAAAACAAAGTTGCTTTCTCTGTCCCTATGTCCCTATGTGAAGATATCTAGATGAAGCAGACGAAGCCGCGGGTGGAAAGCTAGTTAATAATTATAAAATGCTTCCAATAAATATCTTTTTTTGTGCCATAAATACACGAAAAAAGGTTTTCTTTAAGTATAAAAGATAATAATCGTAGACTTTGGTTGTACCTCTTACAGCAATATCTTTCCAAGTGACTGAATAAGATGAAAGAATATATTGTAAAGAAATATTGAAAAAAGAGGCTTTTAAATATATTGAATATTAAATTTATTTTTAATTAAATCTGCTGTTATATTGTACAGTTGATTGAATTTATGAAAAAATCTCCTTATAGTCACACATAATTCTAATTGTAAATGAAAAATATTATTATATTACTTTTATTTTAATAGCATAATAATGGATGTATTCTTCTTATTATTATAAACCTTTAAATACTAGTTGCTCGCCCCTGCTTAACCCTGTTTTTTTAGCTTTCTTTAACCTACATACCTATGTAATGTACCTATGTGTGTTATGGTTTTGCGCTACCTACCTAGGTAGCGCAAAACCATAACACATTATTTTTAGCGAAGTCGGATAAATAAAAGCGTCACCTGCAAGTGACAGACATCACAAACAAGTATTAGTGGGAAATGCGTTTCCTAAAATGGGATTCCGGACCTTTATGGGATACAAGAATGATCCTTGTAAAAGATGATGGGATTTGTAAATAAATTACATTATTTATATATTATCTATCTGACTATTAATAGGCGATTGAATACTACTATTTATTATTTGTGTCACTATTATTATAAATAGTATGAGGACTGCCAGTTAATTTTACTTTTTACGATACGATTTTAAATGTTAAGTAGGTTAAGAGGCGGAGTATTATGCATTTATGCAAGCAATCCAAAAATACAGTATGTTTAAAAAATATGAATGAAAATTAAGAAAAGTTAATAATTGTTGCACGTTTCCATTTTATTTAATAATAAACTAATTATTTATTTGATTTTGGTGCCTAAAAAAATTATTGTCATATTTTAATGATTATTGAGCAATAACAGATAATTAAAGCATTATTTTTACAATAAATAAAGGCTAATTAAATTGATAGTAAATATTATTTAATAACACGGACAATAAAATAATAAAAATGTCATTACCACCTGCAATATGAACCTGAACTTGAAATATTACAATCAACACGTTTTCTCAAAAAAAAAAATATATCACCAAAAAAATCCGTTACTCACCATACGGAACGTATTCCAGGTACACAGCACAACACTATCAAACGTCACTCATCACGACACATCACTAGTTAGCGCTTAGGGTACGTTCGCACAGCGCGGCAGCCGAGACGCTTGTGCCGGGACCGCCCCGCGCAACCCCCGCCTATGGTATCAGACTCCATAAAAATATCACACCCTGTACTGCGCAATGCATAAATTACATGCATGTAAATATTTTTGAAGGTTTCACGTTGATTAAATGTTCCTTGTGGTGTACGAATGGTCAGAATTTAATCAAATGTCTGTGGAGTCAAAAATGTTATAATTTCTGGTTTTTGACTTGAAATTATTTAAAAACGTAGTGTAGCATTAAATAGTCAATTTTCTTTCTATTTTCATTGTTTAATGAAATAATTTTAATTATCTGTACTTATTTAGCTTCCTTAAATTACGTTGAACAGTGCGATTTTTTATTCGACCATTATCAGGTATTATAAAGCTTTCCTTGGATTCCAGGAAAATTTGTATTATTTACGGACTAGCTACCAAAATACGTTATAAATACCTAGTAATGTATGTATTGTTTCAGTATATTATTATTATCTTTTTCTGAGATATTATTTGTACGACTCATGCAAAGCATTAGAGTGTTTTACGATCAAAAAATTTGTTTTTAGTGTCGCAACTATTTAATGAATTATTCTTCTTAAGCAAAGGTAAGCAAATTGAATTATTATAAACAATAAACATTTGAATAAATTGTGGAATAAATATTGTTTCAGATACCTAGCTTAATATTTACAGGGAGAATGATTTTTCCTTTATGATATTCAAGGTGTAATAAACCAAGGAAAAAGCAATGCATTAATCCTCTGAAAATCTCAGATTTCTATAATTTTTACAGAATTTATTGGCTTTACCTCTCGTCGTGTCTCTGGATAATCGAATTTTTAATATTGGATTCGACCTACTTCCTCTTTTGAATTGACATTTTTGCATATAATTTAATAAGTTTAGAAATATTTATCTTAGGGCCGATTTTTCAATGCTTGGATAAAACTTATCCGTCCAATAAAGTATTACACGATAATATTAAAATGTCACGTAAACTGTCAAATACGGGCAATTAGAATACGTTTTTAAAATGGTAGTTTTATACATTATTCGACGAATAAGTTTTATCCAAGCATTGAAAAATCGGCCCTTACTCAATAGTGGAGCGTTATATTCATGATATTGTTCGTCTGTTGTGTAGTTTCTAAACGGATACTTCGATTTGCTTGTTATTTTTTTTGTTTTATTAATGCATTGACAATATTCTGATTAAGAATTTCAAATTTGTATCACAATATATTATTTTGTAATAGGTAATATGATTTTTATACCAACAGGCTCTATCTTTTTATAGATGTCCTCTTATTTCTTACATGTATGAAGATGTTTTAAATAATCTATACGAATATTATAAAACTGAAGAGTTTGTTTGCTTGTTTGAACGCGATAATCTCAAGCACTACTGGTCCGATTTGAAAAATTATGTCGGTGTTAGATAGCCTATTTATCGAGGAAGGCTAAAGGGTATATATCATCACGCTAAAACCAACAGGAGCGGACCAACGCTGGTAAAACCGTGGGGCATAGCTAGTTGTTTTATAATATTTTATATGTCAAAGCATACAAATATAAAAAATACATTAATATAGCGTTTCAGTACAAGTTCAATACCCTGATATATTAAAGGTGAACTGAACTAAGCTTCGTCTGTATTGAACAGAAGATTAATGATACTCTAATATACTGTGATGTCTGTATTTTGTCATTTGTATTTTTTTAATATTATATAAATAGCTGCGAAAGTTTATAACGAAAAGTTACATTATTTTTAATCTTATCTAGTTATGTCTAATGATTCTCTATGCTATGTACAATAAGCACACAAAATAATGCGTTGTAGTTATGTTAAATATTGGTAATGAAAAACAAATAAAATATTGACAAGTTTTCAAAAGATATTTGTCAGAACGAATTAATGTAAAATGTAAAATTTTGTGCAATGGATACTAAAATAAAATAAATTTGTATTCTCTCTGTTTTATTTCACTTGATTTACTTCCACAGCTCGTTTACTTCCACACAGTTGGTTTTCTGCTACGAATAAAAACGTTATTCTATATTTTCTGATTATTTTAGAATATCTTGTTTATCTACCTCTAGCTACGAAACGGGTGAACAGAATTGAATTCAGTTGCTTGCTGAATGCAGTTTCGGTAGGTATAAAAATATGACTTTCTCGTTATTGAAAGAAAAAGAAGCTTGTAATTTCTATAAGTTTTTATAAATATTCGCAAAATATGAAATAATACACACTACATAAAGATAACAATGTATTCTTTTCCTACATGAATGCGAATATAATATTAATTTCAACTTTTACAAGTAATTTATGTAATATGTATTTTTAACTGACTTCACAATACCATATGCGTCTTCTTTTTAATATGAACTGTCGAAGAGTCGAATTTCCCAACTCCAATGAATTTTTTTTCGTTCTCGAAGTTAAACAAATTTTAAATTTCTTCTAGAAAAATAGTCGAAGTCGCATGACTTTGACCAATTATTAATTATGTCTTACAATTATTCATTGATTAACATTGAAACTAAAATAAGTTAATCAGAAAGACGCGGGTTCGAATCCCGCCTGGTTAACGAAGTTTTAATTTTCTTTAAAAATTTCTTATTAAAAAAAAAGAATGCTATGAAAATAAATATATTGAATTAGGTTGATTTTTAATACCCTCGAGCAAAATCAGATATAGACAAAAAAATCACGCAACATATTATATTTGGTATATTTAAAAAAAGGGCAAACGGAATTACTAAAAGAGCTTTAAGCTTACACGCGAAGTCTTTAGAATAATTATGAATTCAAAGGCTTTCCTTTTTTACGAACGCTCGCGCGTGTTATGTAAAGGTTATATAAATCTAAATACTGTATTCATTTAAATAAATTATCACTGAGGTTGCAATTAAATGCTATATAATATAAATATTTATTTTATATAGCTGTTGTACACAACTGTTTGAATAAAAATGTTCTTAATTTTGAGATAAAACTGTCTCTTTGCCAGTATTTTAAATTGATCGTTAAAAATACGTGATACTTCATGCATCAGCACTATGCGAATCGGAATCCCTACTATCCCTACTAATATTATAAATGCGAAAGTAACTCTGTCTGTCTGTCTGTTACGCTTTCCCGCTTAAACCTCTCAACCGATTTTGATGAAATTTGGCACAGACAATCTTTAGACCCTGAGAAAGAACATAGGCTACCTTTTATCAAAACACCACGCGGGCGAAGCCGCGGGCGGAAGCTAGTTGTAATATAAATTAAGTCCTGAGTGAGCGTGAATATACTAATTATTTAAATGTTCCCTGATGTTTCCTGATTCAATTATAGTATTCAATCACTAAATAGAAAGCTTCATTAAATTTAGGACTATAATGGACAAGATAAGAGTAACTTTACGTAATTTTTTATCTATTATCTGTTTCTATATGTACTTATGTAGCTTCCACTTTTAAACAATGGTTTTGCCATCTGGTTTTGTTGAGATGTTTCTTACCAGACACCACAGAGTTATATAGCAAAGGAAACCAAATGATAAATTAGTTATTTACTACTGATAACTAATTTGAAATTCATAGCTACAAATTTAAGCACGGCATTAGTTCTAACCAGAACTAGACATCTAGACAACTGCTATATCTACTAAACATTGCTAGATACAAGATTTAATATTAAATGTAACCACATTCAAATTGCTTCATATACCTTCAACCTTACCCCTTTACCGTCTTATTCCAAAACACGGACTAACTAAAAACCAGGGTCTAAAACGTAAACGTATTTTTTTTTATTACAAAACATGTTTACAAAACAATAGATCCATATCTATTGTTTAAACCTCTGTACTAAGTTGAACCATGACTTTATAGTCGACTAGCTGTGCCCCGCGGTTTTACCCGCATTGCTCCTATTAGTCTAAGCGGGATTATACTATATAGCATATATATAGCCTTCCTCGATAAATGGGCAATCTAATAGTACCAAAAGTATTTTTCAAATCGGATAATTAGGACCACTGGAATAGTTCCTGAGATTAGCGCGTTCAAACAAACAAACTCTTCACCATTATAATAAAAAGTCTATTTAAGTTTTTGTAATAACACCGATAACGTTTTCCCTAGAAAAGCTTAAAAATGTATTCATTTAATAACGATCCGTGTCAACCAATACAAGTTAAAATTCCTAACACTTCCTCCCATAAAATGTGTATGAACTAAAAAATTCCGTCACACAACATGATATGGTCATAAAAATAGTAAATAAAACAACGGTGTCAATACACAGCGCTTGAAAAAATAGTATTTTCATGGCGCGAGTTATTTTTCACTGATATTTTCATATTAAAAGGTTTCGCTTTTATTAAATGCGTCATAAAACGACAGTTTTAGCTGTAATCCACTTCGGTGAATGTGTCCCGTGTTGAGTAGAAATGCAGTATAATAAATATCGTATTGCTTTGGTATTGTTTTTCGTTCTTTTCGTTTGTAACTTCTTTTTTATGTTTATTTATGTTATTTTTGTATTGATTTTGTATTAAATTTTTGTATTGTATTGAACCTACAGCGCCATACATTTTTTTCCGTAACGTCTCTTTTTGCACATTCCAAGACATGTTCTTATGAAGATGGATCCCAAGGTTTATGACAGACTCGCTGAACGGAATTATTCCTTTACTTTAGAAAATGTCTCAAATAAAAATATAATGCCGTTATATAAAAAAATACGAGGTCCTTTTCCCGAGCCTCCTTCTCTTTCCTTTAATACAATTTAAATTTGGTAATTTGGCAATATAAGTTATTATAATTGCAGCTATATGTTAAATAGATTAAAGAGTACAATTTAATTTTATAAATTGAATGAACTCGAATATGAGTAAGATATCAGTATGTCTGTATGTCTGTCTGTCTTTGTGCCTTTCGAAAATGACACTAGGATGGAAAACATAACCACACCAAATCCTGACACAATATAATAACAAACAATTCAATTCTATCCAGGCAAGTCGTTAACAGTTTTACTTATAAAAACTAGAATTCTAGCAAAAATAAGAAAACAGACGACGCTAGCGAGGGCCGTGTAAAAATGTAATAATTTTCTCAGCACTTGCGAGAAAATAGAATTTCTATCCACTTTAATTGTATGAAAGAAGCGATCGTATCGAGATATTGGTTGGATGTATTTTAATTCAATGAAGGTGCTACGTGGTTTAAGACTTTTCACTTTGTTGGTGATTATTTGCGTGGTTTTAAATTTAGGTATGTTTTAATGAAATGTATTCATTCGCTTTAAAGACTTTTGATATCAAATAAATGTTGTGTATAGATGAGCATTGTACATGTAATCTTGTTGTTATATCATGTTAATAATTAAGTAATTAATCCTTTTCCTTGCACTTGCTATAGTGTTCATAATGTTTTGTACAATAATAAATATCTTAGTTGTTATAATATAGTCTCATTACAATACTGTTCCAAAATGTATCTTGTTTTTCAGAAATAATTCGAACATTTCCTCAATTCCACACAAACGGAAATAGCTTACTGAAAAAAAACAATATCTAAAAGAACAATAGTCAATAAAGCAAGATATAAAACAACGTACATTACAAGAATAACGCCTGTTAATTGGTTGTAAGTCGACATTGTAACAAACCCTCAAGTGGAAACTTACAAAGGAAACTGGAACACATAACTCTGTAATAAAATCGTAGGAACCGCGCTTCGAATGGTATACAATAACTGGGGTGGTTTCACACGCGCTGCGTTTATGTATGACATTCATTATAACGCTGATAAATATTTACTAAGATATGTTACATAACATAAGACTCTATCTCAACTCAAACTAATCAAAACTTCTTTAAAACTATTGAAAGTTGAAAAAGTTATACCCTGTCTACTTGAGAATGTAGAGTCAGTTTTATTACATTATAAGTCAAACACATCACCT
>CAJQZM010029336.1:0-10065 GCA_907164665.1 Colias nastes | reverse complement strand
TATTTTTGTGTGCAATAAAGAATTTTTCATTCATTCATTCATTCATTATAATATTAGTATGGAGTATGGATATGACATACAACGAACAAAATACTTTTTTGTCGACATTATAAAAACATTCATCTCCTATTTACCATTGTTTCAAACGTAACTATATATATAGTTATTAGTTAACTCAAAACTAGTACAATCGACGACAAACCAGTTGCCGCAATGACACACTGTACTAGTATAGTACTTATTATACCTATATATGTATTATCTGTGCTGTGTGTTTGTTCACAGACTGTGTGCAGTTGCGAAACCATTTCCGTCGATAGGCTAATTAGTGAATGCATATTTAGCTATGAATATACCAGTTAGAACAAACATAGTTGTAACTGATACGGTTAAATGCAATTGTGTCCGAAATAATAGTTTTCTTTGCAACGATGTAGAGGATATTAATTAGCATTTTCAATTAATCTGCACATACATATAGTTTGGTATAAAAGGTGAAGGAAACACGTTCTAGACCAAAAATGTTGGTAACATCTCTAAACCGCGTGTTGTCATACCATGATGATGATTAATTGATGACAAACCTTATATGATTGATTTAAAAAACCATTTTTTGCATGCATGAGCATAATTATTCATACTACAATAACAACAAGGAACATATGAATTAAGTGCAAAAATTTAACACCAAGGCGTCACACGTGAACATGTATAGTATAATGTTGATTACAATTATTTCTATTGGAGTTGTTAACCTACATAGTTTAATTTTTATCACATGCCTTTAACAAGCTCTCGTACATTGTAGACGCAATCATATTTATGTTGTAGTTTAATTTTACTACACTATATAGTGGAAACACATTCATGTACATAATTTTAATTGTATTATACCTACCCAGAAAGTGACTTAAAACTAAACTTTACATTGTTAAAAATGATAGTTACTACGCACAAGGAGGTGGCTAATAATACAAAATGTGCAAATTAATAATGATGGGCAGATATATTTTAAATTTCCCTATGTATCTATCATATATTATTTAGTGAGCTTACTGTAGTAAGCTAGTGCAACTAACAACTTTGTAACATACACAAGAACATGTAATACCCATCTCTATTACCACAACAAAAGCACATAGCGACACTAATTTATATTGCATTCTCGTACTAAATGAAATATTTCCGAGGCTGCGGCGGTAAACTTGCTAAATATATAAAATATATATAATATAATGGAGGTCTGGAGCCGCGGACTGGAACGGGCGACGACCGGAGAAATGGGTTATGGTTGTGACGTCATTGCTGGTACGTACCTAGCTATATAATATGTGTGGAACTTTATTTTTTTTTTATTTGTGTTGCCATGTTGTGGATGGCTTTATTCATAAGTACATATTTTAAGTCTTCATATTATTGCAGATGATTTATTTATTATTTAATTAACTCTTTAATAGTTAAGAAACCTTATAACTACTTACACATAGGGCAGAGTAACAACTATTTTGGCGGCCTTATCACTTAATAGTGATCTCTTCCATGATTTGGCTTGTTACTACATATGTAATTAAAAGCATAAATATTTCATTAATTAGATGACAACGAATAATTATAATTTTAATTCATAGACTGCATATTATAAATCTGTACGATGAAAATACATTTTTAAAGCAGAGAACATTGTAGTGCAGGTGAAGTGATTAAAAATCTAATATAAATGTAAAATTTTACGATACCTACGTGGTAACCCAGATAATAATTTCTAAAATTACATATTAGTTTTCACAATGTTTTAGCATCTTTGTCGTTTGTAGTACAAAGAAATTAAAGTTAACATTTTCCAACCTGTAGGTATACAGTAGTCAAGTATTTCATTGCTCAATTTTATAAGTGAAGTGTAAAATTGTCTACCAGAATGCTGTAAAGTTACAAAATATTTATCTCATAGCTCGTTTTAAATGCGACAAACTTGCAGTTAGTATACAACTTATTGATTAAAATTTAAACTACCTATAAGAATTAATTATTATTAAATTACTAGCAGTCAGCCCAGGGTTCGCCCGTGGTACCAGTTTACTGTTTCTCCTAATAAGAACAATCCTCGTACTTCAAGGAATATTAAAAAAAAAGAATTAATGAAATCGGTTCAGACTTCAGCCGTTCTCGGCTTTTGCGCTTACCAACACATTTTGCGATTTATTTTCATCATCATTATCATAGACTATAGATATTTTAACGGTACACATATCTGTTTAATGCTCGTAAAAAATATTCTAATTTATTTTATCGAGTATGTAAATCAGCATATATTTTCACCGTGTTCCTATTTACATATCCTTCAATGCCTCCCACTATACATCATTGTATGTATTCACTATTCATATAACGGTATACAATTGACACAACACTTTTATATGCAAGTGGGAGACTAGCGGTATTATAATAACAAAATATAACAAAATCATTATTTGTTCAGAAACTTTGCAAAGTCCAATGACATACACTTTCTATAGACTATCACTCCTATCTAACCAATTAAAATCTATAAACACACGATGAAGCAGTTTATAAAACATTAAAATATACAGTTTCACTTTTAGCGAAATAATTCACTCTCGAGAGGTTCTATTTTTAAATATTCTTATTATACAAAATTCACTTTTACCCGCGCCGTCGTCCGCGATTAGCAGAAGCTATTAAATTTTCACCAAATAATAAACACAACTTCTGTTTAGTATCTACCTTTTAAGGTAGGTATATTTTTTATAGAATGAGATCGATATTTTAACAAAAAGTATTATACATTGCATTTTACAAAAAAGTTTCACAACTTAACAAAAGGCAAACATTACTCCCAATCAATTTATTATTTTCTCTGTCTAAAATCTAAAACAACACTACACATCTCTTCTAACAAAGCATCTATTTAACTCCAAGACCTGAAACTTACAACAAAAACTCATTTCCTTTAACGCGACCTTCACTTTGATCGTGTGCGTTTTACAAAGAGCTCCTTTGTTGCCGGCGCGTCGATAAAAAAATCTAATATGATAGACATGATTCGAATATTTGTATTTAGTTTCCGTTGTCCAATGCTCCCAAATAAGCTGCTTAACATCAAAACGAGTTTATTTCACAACGCTTTATAAAGAACAAGGAATAATAATAATACTAAGTAATTAATAAGGAATCCACGTGTTTCAGGTACATCTTCTTGACATAGACAGAATCAATCCTTGACAAATCCTTGACCATGAGTTACTTCTTTAGTGAAAGAATAAGAAAAACACATCCAAAATAACAAAACAGTACAGCTGATACACAGTAAAGAAGTTATATTTCAAATGGCATCATCCAGTTACAATTCAAAACAATACTTGATGGTCAATACTGAAAATTAGATACTTATAGCATTTCTAAATCTCATTACCAGTCCATAACTATCTAACAGAATTTCAAAGGTAGGTACAGCTCACTAAAATGAACAATCAACATTCATACCACCATCTATAAAAGCCGCAAAGTATTTTAGAACATTTTCAGATGGCACTACAGGATATAAAATTTAAAAGCATCCTTCTACCTTCCTGTGAGGGCTAACTAGGGACTCTAAGTGCACTTGACACGTAAAATTTAATCACGCTCTCGGAAACCTTTCGTAATATAGTCGCATAATATCTATGGGAAAACAGAATTTAAATAGATTATTCATTAGATTATCGAATTAAATACAAAGCAAGGAAGAATCAACTTGATTCTCTAGCATATTACTATAATCAAATCTAAACCGCAGTATGAAATTGCATTATGTCCGTCTGAATTGATCTGAATAAATAATCAACTAATGATATATATCTACTTTATTGCATTGCAAATCAAATTGCTCTAGATGGAAAATTAAACCTAATTCTTCTGAAGTTTATCAATTGAAATGTATCATTTTGTCAAAGGTAGACTTCCTGTATCTAACAGCTTCCATGTTTCCATGTTATACAAAATCATAGAAAACAGCATACAAACTCATTTCCCGAAGATAATGCATCGAGTGCATTGCACACTGCACACTCCCCACACTTAAATCGCAAACTAACGGTATCCGTAACAGCAATTAGCAATATACAATACGGTAGTCATGAACGGAAACCCGGGCCTTTCACGAGTGACTACTCATAATTATAAACATATATATGAAAAACATATATAAACGAAATTCTTCAGAACAAATTTTGTATATAAAAAACGCCATACCACGCTACAGTACAAATTTTATGTATGAAAAAACGCCATACCGCGTGCTACCGCATATCCTACATATGGATTCGTGGATAAATAACTGGTAAGTTATGCCAAACACTGGATATTTGTAGTTATTTATGTTAATAAGTAAGCCCCAATTTCACCGATATATCCATTGTTTAAAGACATTCATTAGTAATGTGATTCTGCTCATACCTTTAAACGGAAGTTTTCGATACAATATTTTTAGGTTATTTTTTATGATACAGTAACCAGATGGCTGCAAATATAATTGATTTATTATTGTACTACTTTGACTTTAATATTTATTTCAGTAAATTCCTATCTATTCATAGCAGCTTATTTTGAACCGGTTAGGTCTAAATTTAGCCCGAAGTACGCTCGGTAGTGGAAGCTAAGACGGTAATCTATACTAATATTATAAAGAGGAAAGGTTTGTTTGTATGTACATACATATGTATGTACATACAAACATACATGTATGTATGTATGGTTTTCACGCATAAATTACTGGACCGATTTTGATGAAATTTGGCACAGACAATCTTTAGACCCTGAGAAAGAACATAGGCTACCTTTTATTGCGAAATCATGTACCACGGGCGAAGCCGGGGCAGACCGCTAGTTTATACACAAAATATACAACTGAGAAAGCAGCTACTAGTACCTATGTCCTATAGCATAACGATTGGCCTATATCTACACAATCATAATTTATAGGAAACCGATATTTTCCAATCTTAACAAACTGGACCGAAACAGGTCCCGCCTTGCAAGAATTAACTAATCAATTTTGAAATATTATGTTTAAGCCGTTCAATTAATTGTCCTTACAATGATTGGTAATTACATATTATCATACTCAATGATATAAATAGCGTACCTATTGTGTTTTATTTTTAGCGACGCAGCGGGAGGGCAAATGCATCTTGCATAACCAATAATAAAATTATTTTTGTCATATACTAGATAAGAAATTTAATCTCAACGGAAATTCGAAAACTTAATATTCTTCAACAATATGTACTAATAACTTCTACGTCTATTTCAACTGTAACGTAAATATCGATATTCAAATTATGTAGATAATTACGGTTTAACATTATTATCACTCAACAAACGAGGGCTTTATGTTAAGTCTATCTAAACAAGCCTATTATAGATAGAATTATGTGTCGTTTAAAATTCAAATTCGAATTAACGATATCACATCCATACAAGGACACCTCTATACAATAATTTAAACTAAATACGTGTTCCATAAAAATCTTAATTACATAGGTATAATATATAAAAGTGTATAGTTTATAGATATCACACGTTTAATTTATTTTGAAATCCGCAAATGCTCACCGTCACCGTATTTAATGAATATAGGAAGTTTTTACAAGCAGCGATATATAACACATTTTATAGTATTTACAAACGCATGTGACGCGGTCGTTAACTCTACCGAATTGGCCGTGCTGAGGTCAAGGCACGAAACTACTCTTGGATACATTTAGAAACGGTAGCATTATCTTCTCTTTCTTCTGTATATATGTAACACCTTATACATATGTATATGTGTATAAATTGAAAAATTCTCGTCTCTTCGTCACAATGTTAGTTACCATACTCCTCTAGCTAGCCACTTTGATGAAGGCATCCGTTTAAGATTTTGATAAATTCTACCCAAGAGGTCAAAATAGAGGAATAAAGTTTGTACCATGAAAAATTATTTTGACAACGCGGGCAAAACTGCTAGAAAAAATCGTCTTGAATTTAATTTTAACGTTAGAACATTTTTTTTTTCGAGTTTTAAGTCAATGACAATTTATTTAGGTGAGTGTTTTACAAATTGTATTTTAATTGAATAGACTTAATTAAAAGTCGTTTAGAGACCAGGTCAAGGTCAGTTAAGATCAAAGAAAAAATGCGAAAACATTAATTTATACAGTAATTGAAAAGATGCCGCTAATTTTCAGCAATATAGGTCCATTCTCTATAATCTAATCATGATAATCATAGAATATTGGATTATTTTATCAAAGAGAGATATTTTCAACTGTATTATAACGTGCAGTTAATGTTTGTAAGCAGTAATTACGGACAGGGTACAAAGTAGTATTCCGTTCGCGCAAATTACGAGAAATAATTTTACGCAGACGAGAATTGAAGCTAAAACTCACACTTTCATGAGAAAAATTATATTAAATACATACTTTGGAAATCTTTAGAAGTATTATAGTAATAAAACACAATTAACTCTTTAATTAACAAATATCCAATTATAATTTAGCAAACGTTTCTACGTTCCATCTTCGTAAGAACCGGTAATATCATAATTAGGAAGATTTCTATTTTGTACATTCATACAAAATAATTCCAAGCAAACATATCAAAGACTCATACGTCTAATTGAAATAATACAACAGCTTGTTATTTATAAATCGGGATGGGCGCCAGGTACTGATATTTTTCTAGTTGGCACTAGGCTTTATAGGTCTGGTGCAATGACCCGACATTCGCACTCTTGCGCAACTCCCGCTCCAGACCAAACTAGAAAATCAACATTAATTGAGCGCTATTTATAACTAGAACTGAAATCCTGCTTAGAATAACGTGTACTTAATCACGTTTAATATTGAACGAGCGAGACATGTATCGAGCCATCCTTCGCTATTTATTACATTGGCAGTCGATATGCGGCCATTTTTTATGGAATAACATTATTAACTTGCTTTTAATTTAACTAGTTGTATCGTTTCATTTTATGTATGTATACTTCTATTAAGAACCTTTGGAGAACATAAGTTCGATATACTAGGTAAGTAGAAGTCTACATCGATGCATCTTTGTTGCTATATTGCAAAGCTATTATCAAATGTTTATTGACAATTACAACCACAGAGTACGATAACAAATATACTCTAGATATTATCACCAAGCAAAATGAAAGAGGACGATTTAAATTGCAATACATTCTATATTTTACAAAGCACGAACACAAAATGTCACCGATAGCTGGCAGACGCGGTATCGCCTCCGACCATTGAGCAAGTTCTCCTCACCACCCGGTTCACTATCCGCTAAACGGTTTAATTTCACGATCCGGCGAGACGAGTTCATTACTCCGCTGCATTCAGAATCACGTTGCTACACTGATACCGACCACGCAATGTATGCAATTTAAAGGTCACATTTTTTGGATACCCGCCAATCGGGAATAGAAAAAATAGCTGTCGACGCATAAATCGTCACTGACTTTGATTTACGATGCGTTCGAATTGCAAAACGTTTTTAACTTATCATCGTGGCGTACAAACTACTGATATGAATTACATTGCGAATATTTTTGAAGAACTTTCATAATAAATAATGAAATACACTTTGGTAGAAAATGAAATCATGCAATAAGCTCGTTCTAGATAAAAATAAAACTACCATCAACTGCATAGCATTTTGAGTTTCAAATTAATTTGCAACAAAAGCAAAATATTTAATACAAAAACATCGGGTAAACAAGCCTTGATCGTAGCAGATAAAACGCATTCGACCTGAACGAATCCCCAGCTAAGTGGTATCCACCTAGCAACAGCATTAGTTTTACCATTACCATTGTCACAAGATTCATTAATAAGCACGCTACAAGATACACAGGCGGTATAAATCTCCGCATACATCTCGGGATATATTCATTGTGCATTCTGACACCGTCTGGCAACATTACCGTTATACCTGCATTCGTGTTCTCGGAAACATTTTAAAACAAAGTAACGGACCTTTCGGCTCCTCTGTGTCCGTGCGTTGAGTAATTTTTTGCCGATACCCATATGTGTTTGGCTGATCAGTTTTGTACGCAACGATTAATTATAATAATACGGTCGGACCGTTTGCATGACGCATGGTTATTCTATGCACTGGATGGTGAGCCAAGCGAACCGGTTCAATTTTATTTAACAAAGGAGGGCAGACTGGAGGACGTGGTAACTTTGAGCGTGATAGTCTAACAATTCAACACGTATAATTATTCCTATAGTTTTATACAATACGTAACCTTACAAACACAATGCAAAATTATAAAAATAATGCATCTTTTATGCATCTATTAAAAATAATGATAATCGGATAATTAAATTAAAGTTAAAATAACGCGAACGATTGAATTGTAGGATGTTTAAACTTGTAATTTTATGATATTACATTGTGTTTTAGTTTATAGTTCAAATATTGTCATCACAAAAAAGCCCCGTGGAAAACCAAACAATCATATAAACAAAGAAAACATAGAATTTTATACGCGACACTTAGAAGGCATCATGAATGCGTGATGGCTCCGCTCAATATATTACAATAAGGCTTTAAGTATCGTATTTCCATTCCAAAACTTCCACTATTGAAACTCATAGAATAATCCCGATTAGTCAGATTTTTATTTACTCATATTCAATATCCGTAACAAAATTTTACCTGCTTTCAAAATAAGTAACCCCATAAACATTAAACACCCCTTCAAAAACCCCAAAACGAAGGTCGCACACAATAGCAAAGATGGCTGACATAAGAAAAAAGTGCAAAACCCCGACCTTTACCATAGACCTTTACAAAGCGGATATATCACGCCATATTAAGAACGAAATCATTGACGCTTTCTCCCGCGCGATTGTGATGTATCGAGATAGTATGTGAATGCGTTCATTACTTGGCTTTGAAATGCTTACTTTTGTTATAAAAAATTGTAGGCGTTTTAATGTTACGTAATATGACATCAATGAAATCCTTGAAAGATTCATTGAAATTTAAATTCTGTTGCTACTTGCTCCTCACAGACAAACCCTTAAGAATGGACAGGAAACAGGTTTTGCAAAGTTTTGTGCTTATATTAAATACATACGTTCTTACATATTAGTTGAAACCATATGTTTTGCAATATGCAATGTGTTTCCTTGAAATACAAATTTCATTTGTTCACGAGTTTCGAAAGCAGATGGCACAAGATTAATATTGAAATCATCAAAATTTATTCCACTTCAAATAGCACAAATGGTAATTTCAAAACGATGTTACTCCGGTAAATGGATATTCCTATTATACTGTACCTTGTGAGATATTCATGACATGCACATTAATTCGCGGATTCTAATGTTGCATTGCAATAAAACGCCTGCGCCTCTACTGATATGTATCACGCATAATGTTTGTTGATTTAACACAATGAAAATTATATTTATTTAGGTCAAAGTATCATTTTGCATGTAATACTAATAGGATACAGACGAAATAAAAACGAAACAAACTTAACTCACAGATAGATTAATACAAAACAAATCTGTACCCGTGCCAACTCGCATTGTAATAATAATCTTGCACAATAATTAAGACATTGTATCCCAAGAAAACATAAATAACCGTTAAAATATCTGTAAACAGTATGTACTCAGTTGACAAACTCGTTCCAATTGACAGATGACACATATTTCCCGCGGTCCGTTATGGTCGCCATTGTTTTTTTTTTTCGCGCCGAATTTGGCGACAGGCGCGTGGGTGTCAATTTTTTATTCGCACGGTGTTACCATCGTACATCGTAATGACGGATTGATTGAGCCAACGTACGCGAAATGGGGACAGTAATTTGGAAGTGGGTGTACAGGTTAATGAATCAGAGGACTATTGTAATGATATTATACACCGTTGCTTTGTCCCCGATTAGCGAGCACAATCGTGTATGTTGTATTGACCAAGTTACGAGTCAAATGTTTTTGGGTCATTTTTTGTTTTGCATAAATCTGTATCGGATGACAAATGAGTAAGATGATACGGTAATAA
>CAJQZM010029335.1:325-10857 GCA_907164665.1 Colias nastes | reverse complement strand
TCCTGTTACAAATGACTCGAAATTTTGTGTCAATATCTCCCGGTCTACACTACTACAAACGCAAAAATTTCTCCAAGCTAATTTACCTGTAATAGATTTATTGGCCTATACTATATGGATACTAGTAAGGGGGCCTGAACCCCAATCTATTGTAACATAAATGTATGAATTCAAATAAAGATTTTATTTATTTATTGATCTAAGTAGGGAATTATAAATAATCTTGTATATTCGTATTGAAAAAAATAACATTACAATTTATTGTAAATGTACTCCATCCGTCGTAAATGAAGTACTTGTATAATTTCCTTTCAAAAGGCATATAAAATATCGACTTTAATTCATTACTACGTAATAATATTATTAAGACAACAGACTCTATATAAAGGTATACTTTGGACATGTTCAATGATCTTTTTTTCCAGGTACAGCCACATTCTGCCAAGACAACGTTTGTGTGCCAGACACAGACCCTCCCATTGTGTATGGAGGCTGCTATACCCTCATTTCGTGTGGAGGCAACCAGACTTGGCATCTCGATCCTGTGGTATACAAAAAGAAGAGAGGGCGCTTGTATTAAGTGGAATAAAAATTCAAAGCTCAAACTGTTTTCTTACCTTTTTCCAATTTCCTTCTCATCTTACTTTGTTCCATTTTAGCTCAGCTTGTAACGAGATCTGCAGTCGTGAATGAGAATCCTGTATTCACAGGTATCTATACATATAATAAATCTGTAGAAGGGTCAATTCTGTACATAGAAAATATTGAAAAAATAAATAGCAGGGGGTGTTATCGGATCGATACCAAACCCAAATATGTGATTAAAAAAATTTTTGTCTGTCTGTCTGTCTGTCTGTCTGTCTGTCTGTCTGTATGTGAAGACATCACGTGAAAACTACCGGTTCGATTTCGATGAAACTTGGTATAATTATACCTTATTATCCTGGGCGTAAAATAGGATACTTTTAATCCTGGAAAAATACGTAGAAAAAAAATTAATCTTAATTTTTCAGTTTTATCCATAGACGTTGTTCTGTAGAACCGCGAACACACGTTGCGTATTATTATAGGCCTAGCCGTATTTGGGCCCAATAGATATTTATAAAGATGTCATTGTCAGAGTTACTCAAACTGGAGAAATAAACCATCCACGCGAAGACCGACATCCGCGCGGACGGAGTCGCGGGCGGAAGCTAGTTCAAAATATAGACGTAAATAATAAAATCAAACTTATTAATACAACTTATTATTATCTAATACAATCCTAACCTCAATTTTAAACTTCGGAGAGTGAAAGTGTTATGTTAAATACCTAAGTCTTTAAAACATGACTCAAGGATACCTTCCTAATTAAATTAAAATCAGTGAACTTACAAACATAATTAGAATTATATTTTTGTGCCGAAAAGTATGCGTATTTATTTAAAAAAGCAAACCCAGAAAATACATCACCATCCCGTCTGAAATCTAAAATTTCTACAAACTTCATTTCGTCCGGTTTTGCACGATTCAGGATTACAATCAAGTATCGTGACACGAAAAACAAAAGGCAAGACCACCTGTTGTATTGTCGAGAAACAATGCGCGGTATTATTGTTACTGGTATCTAGATAAATCGTTTATAAGACTGCTGCCCAGATGTTCGCGTTAATCGTAAAATGATTTGGTGAAAATGTGGCTGCGCTTCGTCGGCTTCGCTTTCTTCTGTGCAGTGCAGGCCGAGATCAGGAGTAGCTTGATCTTTAATAAGTAAGTACCTACTGTATTATGTAACGCTGATAATTGTAAAAAGTACTATGACGCCGATCTACGCATTTGTTTAGCGATTGCAAACCGATGTTTCTACGCTTGGTCATCCCTAGGCTTTCCTTTTTTAATGAACAATAGGGAAGCGCTTCACCACGACCTCGCCTCCTGGCCCCTGGGGAGTGAATATATAGTTTAAGATGTAGCGCGCTTCCCTACTAACCTGTTCACTCTTCTCGTGAAGAACACTTTTTTTTTTTTTTTTTTATATTACTGCGACCAGGCAATCTGTTATGTAACAATTGGCCTTTATATTGTTTGGAACTCCGTCCGGGAAAATTGATATTGTTTCAAGGGGCTCGTCCAACGACTCCACCCTTGTAGTCCAGGTGAAGAACACTAATTCAGGAAGCATGTAACAGTTCCGTTCTGTTCAGCGGTTCGAAAAAAGAATGTAGATATAGTCCTATACGATCTTTTTTTTCTAGTTGATTAGTCTGGTTATAAAATTGGTTATAAAACTCTTCCTTATCATTAGACATTCTTAATTAAGATATGTTTTGATTTGTCACCAACCTGTAATCATGTAAATTGTCCACATTCACATGTTATCAATCCCACAGGCTACTAAACGTAAAACCAGTAGGAGCTCAAATTGCCAAGAGTTTCGTACCCCTCACGGAGTTGCCTCCACCTCGTATCCGCCATGGTTCTGGAAGACGCCATCTTGAAGACGAATGCAGTAAAGCACCACAGTGGAAGGAAGTTAACGAAGGCGGGAAAGTAGATATACTTGGCGATTACTATGACGATAGAGTTGCTAAAACCGTCGCTACTGTTATAATACCGGATCATATAGATTGTAAGTAATTTAATAAGACTATTACCTATATTTGTATAAAACATTTATTGCGCTATTAGGCTATAATTCGATTCGATCTGAATGTAATAGCAGGATTGCAATAATTGGAGGTTAATTATATTTTATTGTAAAGTTCTATACTATACTCTATCTGCTTATACATAAGGTATAAAAAATGTCATAATTGAGATTCAAGACTAAGTTCGAAAACCAGTATAGTTTTGTTTACTGCACTATTAAAAAAATCCTCTCTCTTTGAGCCTACCGTTCACCTTCCTATATTACTATGACGTTCAACTGTTTTAACTAATGCTACATAATTTGTTACAGATAAAAATTTCCAAGTGACGACCCCAGTGCCGTACCTCACAGTGGGTCCCATAGAAGCCATAGGTTACCACCCTAGTACCATAAAATCTGACCATCCAAGCGAGTGTGAGAAGATCTACCAGGACCACATAGCTGACCAGTATTCAGATGAGACCACAGACTATTCAGAAGAATCCCTGGAAATGGCCAGAATGCCGCTCTTCCCAACGAATGTTCGAGAATCTATTGATGAACGATTTGCTCATATGTACGATGATATGCGATAGTTTTGTGTGGGTGTAATAAATTTTGTTACTTTTTTACTTAATGGTGTTTTTTATTGTATCCTACTACTACCTAAACTGACCTTAACATAACCACACCATTCTATTTCGACTTTTCAAAGAAAATACACACTTAGAATTCTTATAGACACGTTAAAAAATCGTATAGTTACGTAGACCACTGAATGACTGAAAGGTATAAATTGCATTTTATAACATATTATAAAAAACTTATACAATAGCCCCGGAGAGCAGCTGCTTGTATTTTATTATTTTATTTGTAATTTATAAGCTTTTTAATAAATTTACCAATTTTGTTAATTTGCATGTTTGTGTTAAGAAGACAACTTCGTTATTGAAAAAGACGCTCAAAAAATATTGTTTAAGAAATCATACAAGACCATCTGGATCGCTGGCTCAATAGTTTTCTTTATTTTATCGTCGGTCTTATATCGGTCGTGTTAAATTAATTCAATTCAAAAGTGATACCTACTTCAAAAGTTATAATTTGATAAAAAAAAACATGACCAAATTAATTGTTTTTAGTCCTTTATTTTATAATATTTATTAATATAATAAACTTATCTACATAGATATCATAATGCATCTTCTCAAACAGGTCCAGCTTGCAAATTAAATTTATTAGGTAATTTAACGTCCTTATCTTTTTCATCTAAAATTTCTTCTGTCTCATCGTCATCGAAGTCATCCATATCCAACGGATTTCTAGAAAAAAAAATTAAATTATGTAAATATTATTCAAGCAACAATAATTAATCATAACTGAACTAAACATCAATTTGCTAACATCATATCAGAACTGAACTAACATCATGTACGTAGTACATAGAACTCAATGTTTGCTAGTTAATTGAATTTTTTTTTCCTGCTTTCATGTCGCTAAGAATATTGAAAATATACGTATATATACCACTTACTTATTCCAGTCTATCTTGTGCCTCTTCCTGTAAACAATCAAAATACATATTGTTACAATGTTCTACGTTTCCTTTACTACTTATAATAATTAACGAAACTTTTTTGAACAATATTGGTCTTATCACAATTCACAAGTTGAAACACAGTTTAACTTTAAACCAGGGATCTGTCACTTTAATAGTTGTCTATGTGAAATACGACAAAACCAGATTAAAGAGGACCCGCGCTTAAAGTTAAACAATATTGTAATACTGTGGTTAAACCCTGTCTAATGTTTTTTGTAGTAAGCTGTAAGACAGTATAACTTGAACCTAAAAGTGGATTCAAAAAAAATACTTTAAATTAATGATATTTGGCCTAAGGTGGCGTTAAAAAAATTCTTAGATTTCACAAAAAAAAAACTTATCTTCAAAATCTAAATGAACTGACCTATTTGTAGCAATGTAGTCTTGGTCCATATATTCCTCAGACACTTCAACAGACAGCGGCTGACCTCTGTGATCTTGGAGGATACCGAAATATCGTGGTGCTCGGGACACCGTGAATAGGAGACCTGCAAATATGATTTAAAGCAATACAGTTAAACCAAGTGAAAACATACTCCTTTAAGGAGTATTTAGTATTTTTTTTTTTTGGAAAATTAAGGTTAAGGTTATAGACAAGTAATAATGAATTTAATTACTACTAATTTGACAATATTTCATATTAAATGTACTTTATGAATCGTTTAACTATATTTTATTCACATAATATACTGAAATAATAGTAAATATGGCGTTTTATGTAATTGCTAAGAGTATAACAAAAGTATTACAAAAACTTGATCGACTAAAAAGTAACTCAGGCGCAAAATATAGCGACGATAAAGTTATTTCATTTTGGAATTAAAAATAAAGTATACTTACTATCATCAAAAGCCCATATGCCTCTAATTGCAATTATTAATACTATAAAAAACATCTCCAACGTTAAGTACTTTGTAGTCATTTTAACTCTTTACCGTAAAATATGTTATAACTGGAACATATTTTGTAAATGCTCAAACTAGATTGCCTTTTCGAAAAGGTGTTACGAAAAAGTGTAGTAATTGAAAGAGAAATGTTTAGAAAAACGAACAATGTTTGCTTTAATTATATCGATCAACAAACAACACACAACTTCGACACGTGATTAAATTCGAAATGGTTCACGTGAAATTGAGAAATATTAAAAAAAAATGTCAGAAATTGTGTAAATGATTTATTGACTTAGTTTATACAATAGTGCGGTGGAGACATCTCTAGATAACAGACGCTCCTTAGACGCTCTTTTTTTTGTGGTGGGCTTGCTCAACAAAATGAGGAGGGTACACGCAAAAAATGTTAGCGTTAATAACAAATAGCAATATGTGTCTAGTAAAAAAAAGGAAGGAAGCAATATCAATTCTTTGAAATTAAACCACTAAAACGGAGCAATTATAATATGAGGAGTGTTTTTTAGGCTAATATGGCATCGCTATAATTAATTTACGACTTTTGGTGGTGGTTTTAGTCACTTATCACTTAGTCACACTTCCAATCACAGATATTGCAAAACGAATTTTTCTCTTGTCTTTAAACCTTCACGCGTCCTACGCACATTGTTTGTGCGTAACTAAATCTGTATTTTATAGTAGGACGCGTGAGGGAAATTTAATTTAATTGTCTCTACAATATTATTAGAAAGCTTAAAACAAAGATTTATATGCTTAATATTCAAACAGAAAAGCATCAGAAAAGATAATTGATTTTTAATGATTTTCGCTGTTTTATTGCATAAGTAGATTTCTAATTTATGTATAATCGATAAGCACATTTAGGACGTATGTTCAGCCATCACATTTTATTGTTGTTTTAAATTAATTATGTGTGACCGCCTCCTTGGTAGGTACAGTGGTTGACGCGTGAGCGTAGCATCGAGGGGGATTCCCGGTGGAGACGAAGAAAAAAAAATGTCTCGGTCTGGTAGGACACAGAAGGCTGATCACCTACTTGTCCCTTAAGAAAATCGATCAGTGAAACAGATGTATAATACATCTGCCCCTTACCCCACTAGGGGACTTCACTTACTACACTTATAAATTAATTACAGACACACTGCAATACAACAACAAACACAACAAAAACAACACACTACAACCTTCAGTTTGTACTAAATTCGTTCTAACGTACCCGGGATACAAATATTATGGTAGAGTATTATATTGCCAATGTTTCTTGGCCATGTGGAAGTAGCTAATAGAAACATTTTTTTTTTAAATTCTATAGAGTATTTTTTGTGTTATATAAAGGAACAAATGTTTCTAGATTATACGTAGCCTATTCGAGTGCATTTGATTAACCGAGTAGATTATAAACGCTGTTAAAACAGAAGTAGGATAAATAACTCTAATAAAACACAAATTTATAATTTTAAACTTTATTTCAACTATCTATAGAACAAATTCCCTTCACCGCCCCAAAGCCTCCTGCCGCCATAACCGATCAACTCCTGGCGAATTGAGTTATATTTCTTGAAGAAAAGCTTCTTTAAAATACGCTTTCGTCGCTTATCTTCCTTCAAGCAAGATTCTAGTTTGTCCATGCAAACGTCCTCTCTGGAAATATATAAAAAATTCATTAATATAAAGAAAATAAATTATTTGAAAGAAAATATTTAATGCTTTGGAAGTGAAACTTCTTTAGGCGCGATGAGAGTAAAATTTCAAGGTCGCGTCATGGCAGTATCTTTAAAGAAGTTTCACTTCAGACACGTATGATCGGCACACACAATCTTTTTGTTTTCAAGTAAATAGGTACATGACTTTTTATAAGTTAACGACAGTTTATTTAGGTAATTTCAAATATTCTAATTTCTTGGCGAAAAACTTAATTCGTCACTAGAGTGATGTGTTAATTTAAAATGTAGATAATAGAGAAATAAACGGACAAATTTTATATCACATAAATTCAAAATGATTTTTCATGATGGCAACTGCTTGATGATTAAACAAAAAAAAATATCAAAAATACGAACTTGTAATTCTGATCCAAAAGTAACTTGATAGGCTCTGTTTTAGTATATTTATCCGGAAGGCGGGAACCCGGAGGCATTTTTGATAGCTCTTTCATTATCCCCATTATTGTGTTCTCCAATTGAGCTAATTTTGGCACCATTAGACGTTTTATTACCTAGAATATATTAATTATTTCCAAATACATTTACCATAAAGTAATAATTTTTTGTACGAAGTCATGACAATCTTTGATTTGTACGGCGATCGATACCAATTTAAGAAATGGTTAAAATCAGTCCAGTATTTTCCAAGCTTATTTTGGTACAAACAAATAAAACACCTTTTCTTTTTATAACATTAGTATATATAGTACCTACATATAGGTGAGGATATATTATGTAATTATTCTTTAAAAAGGATGTGAACGTTACCTTTCCACACTTATTACCAGTCTTGCAAGGCGTTTGAAATCTTCTTCCAAGGTCCATGTTTGGTAAATTTTGAATTTGAGTTATAACATTTGATAAAGTGCCTACAGCAGAGTTTTGTACTGAAACCAATTTCTGAGATTTACTTTCAAAATATAGATATAATTTCATATTTTCATAATGAATATTTTAATAAATCAGTTCTCTGGCCTGTCCAAATATTATGTGCCTAGAAAAGGCTGAAAAAACTCTTGCCTTACCCATCTTTTGTCGTTTCGTTTTACCAGTCCTAGCAATATCAGGCTTATTAGATTCATCTGAATTTTTAGCACAAACGACTGTCGTAAAGAAAACTACGACTAATACATTTTTCCACAAATCGGTCTGTAATTTCATTGTAACAATAACCAAATGCCCTAATACTCTCGGTTAGCACCCTTCTTCCATTGTTCGTTTCAAGCAGGATGTTTACTAAACCTAGGCTTTATCGTTAAATAATCACACGTTATTAGTTACATCGATGTTTATAAATTATGTGAGCAGTACCTACCTTGCAATAACTAGCTTTGTAGGAATCGAAGCTAAAAAAAACTTAACAGTTTTTTTCTAAGTTCAAGTTCTATTTTTAATTTACCTTTTTTCCCACTGCATCGTAAAACAATTTTCGAGACAAGTATGTAACAGGAACTATTTAAACAAAATACATAGCAGCTGTTCGGGAAATCTGTGTTATTATAAAAATGAATAAAAAAGATACTGAAACTGAAACATCTACAAAATACAATCATCATCATCATCATCATCAGCCCACTGCTAGGCCCACGAGCCTCATAATATGATGCCACAATTCACCACGCTAGCCAAGTGCAGGTTGGCGGATATCACATATCGTCGAACTATTGATTCTTCGACCTGTCGGTTTCCTCACAAATTTTCCACCAATGCAAATTTAGCACCCCATCAATGGAATTTTGAGTCGAAAATGACCTTAATCGATAGGTCTCCGTTAGGTCCTTTAAGGTCCTATATATGCACAGGTTTTATTTATTTTATAATTAATAATAAAATAAATAATTTAACAATTTCAATGATGGACCTAAACGGACCTAACGATAAAGAATACGATTTTGATAAAATTCGCCAATTTTGCTATGGATGAGGTGCTAAAGTGTACTTTTTTTATACCCAAAATTAAAAAAAAATTATATTTATAAAAAAACTAAAGGGGACCTAACAAAGAAATTGTGGGACCTTAAAGGACCTAACGGAGACCTATCGATTAAGGTCATTTTCGACCTAAAATTCTACGGATGAGGTGCTAAAGTGTACTTTTTTATACCCAAAATTTAAAAAATTATTTATAAAAAAACTAAAGGGGACCTAACAAAAAAATTGTGAGACCTTAAAGGACCTAACGGAGACCTATCGATTAAGGTCATTTTCGACCCAAAATTCCATTGATGGGGTGCTAAATTTGCATTGGTAAATTTTCCTTCACCAAAAATTTAGATATAAATATACACAGAACAGTAAAAACAAATATATCAAGTATATTTTGAATCTTAGAGATACTATATTATTTTTATAAGTATTGTAAGATATGGATGTTTAGATTTCTGAACGTCCTTAATTTAAATATCAAAGTCTCTAATCTGTCAATTGTCACTGTATGTCAAAAGCAAAATTTTTAGGTTGCTTTTTCAAAACTTTATTAAACTTTAAGATGTTATTTATCGTATTCAATTAAATTTGCTTAAAAATCACTGATTAAATACATGTATATAATTTCTTGACATCTTGCCTTCTCGCAGTAATTATATAAATGGCGGAAAATGACGAAATACCGATTGTTCAAATCAATGGATTTACTACAATAAGTTACTTGAAAGAAAACCTCACGATTATCGATATAAGCAATAAGAATATTAGTGAATTTAACGAAAATATAAAATTTCCTGAACATCTTTGTGAAATAAACTTATCGAGTAACAAACTTGAATATGTGCCACAATGTGTAATGGAACTAAAGTATTTAAAACGATTGGATATTTCTTCAAATTGTATCGAATATTTCGACGACACTCCAAATTTTTGTCACGAGATAGAAGACTTAAATATATCAAATAATAAACTGCTGGGTCCACCCTACTGGATATGGTCTGAATCTCCAAAGAAGTTAATAAATATTAATTTAAGTGATAACATTACTATAACAACTGCCTTACAAGATACCTACTTCAAGGAACTTCTCCAGTATAAATGTCTAGTCAAAGATGTCATAATTTACAATTGTAGAATAAGTAAACATAAAGAAATAATAAGTACATTTTCAAATGCGAAAAGCATTGTACTGGGTGCTAAAAACTTAAGTTATATGTCTGCTAATGTTATCGAGGATTTCCCTTGTTTAGGTTTAGATAAATGCTGTGATATAGAAAGTCTAAATCTACACTTTACATTTGTTTGCAATGTCTCACCTAAAATAAATATTTATAAAAATCTTAAGGAAATAGATCTATCACAGAATAAAATAAGTGGTTTACCGAAAGAGTTTTGTCAATTAGAAAACTTAGTTATTTGTTTATTATCATTCAATAGTATATTGTATTTACCAAGTGAGTTTGTTAATTTAAAAAAGTTAGAAGTACTCTGTATTAACAATAATGAATTATGCATGTTGCCAGAAGAAATGAATAGATTACAAAACCTTAAAAAACTAGACTTGTATGACAATTACTTGAATGAAATACCAGATTTAGATTTTTTGGAAGAAATAGATTTGGCTCAGAATTATTTTGAGGAGCCAGACGATGAGCTGTATTTGGAAAAGAGAAATAAAATAAGGTTACATTGGGTCAATAGATATAGTGGAAGGTAATTGATGTATTTGTTTAATCTATCATTTTCATCCATTACTATTTATTATCTTCTAATTTTGTAATGTTTTTTTT
>CAJQZM010029334.1:0-12680 GCA_907164665.1 Colias nastes | reverse complement strand
TTTTTTCATAGTTGGAATTCAGCTCAACTATCGCATATGAAACTCGTACAAGAAAGAGTACCTACCTTAAGCGGAAACATATTTTATTTTTCCAATGTAAACAACAGAAATTCTAATGTACCTACAATGCACATGAAACCTATCATCACATAACTCATCAAACCCAATGCCAAAAAAGAACATTCCCCTCAACACACCACGAGCTTCACTACCCAAACACATCAAAGTTTCACCCAAACCCATAACAATTTGCAATTCATCCAGCACAAGAAAGGTCCGACACAAGCCGATAAGTCTCGACCGGCTAACGGGCATCGGGTCATGATCGCTGATAACGCTCTCACGGTGCGCAGGTCGACCTGTGGCAACTAACAATACATTTTTATCGTCTTAGCTTAAACAAGATCTGTGGAATTGAATGTGGATTTTGAGGTACGCAAATTTGCTGTCAATTAAGACGAAGACTTGAAAAGAAAGAGCAGTTACTTTTGTGAAAGAAATACATGGGCTCAGAAACAAATGTAACTTGGATTCATGGTTGGATAAATCAGTACACAAAATGGACATTAAGAAATAATACTTTGCTTATGCAATAACAACATATAAACAATCACGTCTCTAAACACGTTTCTTAATTCAATTCATGGCAGTTCACCTTTTTCCAGACAATTTTTATTAGTCACATCAATGCGCGGCAGAGCAAATTCGTCAAGTTTTTTTTCAGCCAATTCACGTTTCGCGGCGAAGATGACTGAGTCGATTGAAATAACTTCGAGATCCTTGGAACGTTGAATGAGCCACTCGAAAACGGGCAATTATACGGATGCTGACTCTTGAATTTGGAGACAAAGGACTCGGGAGCTGTCGCTTCGTGTCTTTGAAGAAACTATTTGAATAGTTATTTCATTAAGAATTAGAGCCTATGTTT
Organism: Colias nastes; assembly: GCA_907164665.1. NCBI lineage: Eukaryota > Metazoa > Arthropoda > Insecta > Lepidoptera > Pieridae > Colias > Colias nastes. Next base: position 11,752 of record CAJQZM010029334.1, on the reverse strand, counting down.
GGAACTGTAGACTGAAAATATATTAAATTATGAATAGATATGTATTATATATATTTAAAGATATGATTGTTAATCATGTTAAGTAGCTGAAGAATATCTATTTCTATTTTCTGCTATAAATCGTTGATATTCTGCTATCAGACTGTTTCTTCCTGAGTCTTAGAAAGCATTGTACGTAAAAATAATTCTATTTCTAAAGCGAAATAAAGCCATAAAATGAAGCATCAACGATATGCACGTAGACAGCGACAATCTAGCGACTACCGCAAACATTAGCTCCATTCTCAGATAAATTGCGACCGTATTTTACTCTATCTGTCATCGCGGATATTTATTCACGTCCAAAACCGTAGCGGATCGCGAGTCACGAATATTCCGAATACAACGTCTAGACCATTATATCACGAGGGATATTCTTCCGCTAACGTACAAAGGTGATATAAAAGCGACGGCACAGTCCGGTTATTCTCGTCCAACTAAAAATACGGGCATTCAACATGGCGTTGCCGATGCACTTTTTATGCACCTTGCTAAATATTTAAACGTTTCATCGAAACATCCTCCGTCAGCCGCTTGATATTCGCCGACCATCTAGATACATTCCATCGCGTCTGCAGATAATCTCAACACCGAGTAATTTTCGTTGCGAATTGATTAAGCGTAACTACGACTCTATAGATACATTTTCTTTTGCCGAGCTCCGCTCAAGTTTTTGGTCAAATTACTTTCGATACGGAGAGAGTTGTACGTGTACACGCTTTATTTTCATTTCCTTTGTCAGCTTTTGAAGATCTGACCTTTGAGTTTTGTTCAATTCGGAGAAATATACAACACTGAGATAAGTCAGAAGATTAGACTATACAGGAATATGATATATTTCGACGTGTGACGCAACAATGTGCTTAAAATTTGAATGTTCAAATCATCTCTTAATCGTTTCTCGAAGGTTATGTGGGTCGTAAAACGAATTGCATATACCGTAAATGCCTAGCGTGTTGCATATAAAAAAAGAACTTGAGAAATTTGCTATGCTATTTGAGTGTAACCCAGAAATGTGGCATTCAGCGCGGCTTATTAATTCGGATGGAGTCGGGCGCTAAGATTTGCAGTGAGTCGTGACGTGAATTTGACCAATGGAATGTTATTTCACCAAACGCACTCAGATGGAGGCTAGGATTTAATTAGATCTACAAGAAACATATGGTCCGTTGCCTTCCGTTGCGTATACAGCTAATTGGGTTTCAGATAACACGTAAATTAAAGTTTTAATACCGTTTATGCGATTGAGCAAATTCGACGAGTTGGCAATATCCGTTTTTAGCGTAATAAGATCTTCTAAGAACTCAAACTAAAAAAATGTTATCGAAACTAGCACAGATATCATCAAAACGGATATATTTTTCAAATATGACACGGGTTGTGTATGATGAAAGCTATTGTGATAAACTGATTAGTTTAATTATTTATAATGGATATAATGATCATCAATACATTTTTAAGTACGAGAAGTATAAACAAGTAGGTAAGCATTCGTCGCATCTAAATTCCTTATAATTTTATAATTTAAGATTTTGTTTTTCTGTCGCGTAAAAATTTCTGTACGTTCTCCACCTAAAAAAAATGTACAAAATAATGAGAAGTAGGTACAAATATATTAATATTCACAGTTGCTGACTTGTCGTAAAAAACTGTTTATGTTTATTAGTAACCCCACTGAAAGCATTTAAAAACATTTGGTTAACCAAACCTTTTTATTTTCAATGACTCCTCGTAAACTATTTGAGCTTTTATGACTTGTGAATAAAAATACTTAGCTAGTTTCTTTTATGTGATACATTAAATAAATAATTACGTATAAAGTTTCTGATGTTAATAAATTTCCGTTTTTTATTATTCAGTCATATATTTTTTATGTTCATATTTAGGTAACTTTGAATATACTTGAAACATTTTATAAACTAATCATACAAAATACATAATAATGTAAGTAACAGAATTTCATACAACTCTAAATTATTGATAGTGCCGTGTGCGTATACCTTCAGCTTCGAGTATATGGCGAGAGAGGCTTTGCCGACAAAGTATGTTTATAAGCGTATTAAACCTTAATAAACTACGGTTTTCCAACAACACAGAGGAAAAGAGAAATCGGTATTAATAAAGCTTCATTTTTATGAGAGAAAAAGAGAAGTAAGTGTATCGTAAATATTGAGCTAATATCAGATTGAACAAAATCCGCCATGAAAATAGAATTAAATCCATTAAATGTAAACAAATTGCATTGTCAATAAACTAAACTCAAAGTAATGCGACGGTATTATTCTTTCGTTCATTGAACTTCAAGCCTTACAGTTAAGGAATAGGGTTGATTTTGGTCTGCTAAGTGAATACGGTCGGTCGGTGCAAAACGAATTCCTTGCGTACGCGCAGAATTCTCTTTTAAAGTGGAATGCGTGTCTATTACGGTAAGGTGGCGGAGATGCCGTCAGAATGGAAAATTGGCAACGGGATCGTCTGAAGTACATATTGCCTTACTTAAGTGACTACTTAAACTTACTATAAATAATTTATGTACAAAGCCAAGAATGCATGAGAATTGAGAGTGCAGAGTACCCACAGACTGAAGTAGGACGGCAATGGATAAATTTACGAAAAGAGAATTACAAGTACACAAGGCTCATTAATGATTAATATCATATGGCTTATGCACTTGCATAATGTTTATAGATGTTGTAAAATTTATTAATAATTTATATTATTTTCTGCTTCTGACTGTGATTTATTTAATTTGAAGTGAAATTATTTCAAATCCTATACCTTAATAAATATAATATTTTCGGAAGGATAGATTTACCAAGAATTATGAACGATCACATTCGATTCCAAGCGGAACAGAAATAACAAATTCATTTTAATGCCACTCACAGAAAATTGTCCCTTTTATTTTTATGGCCCGTATAAGGCCAATAAAGGGAGTCATTTATCACGCTATAAAGAGGATAGACAAGAACGATCTCAGATTCCTCAATAATATTAACTGGGTTTTGTTTCGAAACATTTTCTTTGATAGGTTAAAGAGCACGCTGAAGTCCGAAGATACCGTTACTAATACTATTAAAATATAATCAATTACACTTTATAATCCGACAGGATCTCAATCAACCTAGAGACGGCAGTCGGTTTCCGATAACTCTTGCAAAATTCAAAACGAATTTACAATCAATGGAAGATGCAATTGCCTTCTGGTGAACCGTTACAAGAATCACACGTATAGCCAAGTCTAATTTCAGTGGAACGGTAACAAGACAGCAATATAGATACCGGTAACACTAACTGTCCGGGAATTCGAACCAAGGCCGTTTCGATATCGATTATAAGAAAACTAATCGAGTAATTGATTTGATTGTCTGTGCAGAGGTTGAAGTCATCAGCCGTATATCTGCGCTGATCATGTTGGTAATATAAGGAAGATGTTTCGTTTTTGATTAGTAAGTCGAATCGCAAATTGAGGTCCATTATTTATTGAGCAAGTACACGTCTATTTTGTTCAACTGTCTGTGTGATTAGTTTTCCTGCGTTGCTAATACTTTTAACCATTTGGCCAAGTAAAACATTACACCATTTATAGTAGGTAGGTACCTACCTACCTAAAATTTATCGCTATTCAGTAACTTATGATTACTGGCTTTCTTAACAGCATAATTATGAATTCATGACAAAAAAGACAATAGAACCATGATTAGTTGCTCAGACGAAATTAACGAAATGCAAATTTATTTTCCTGAAAGAAATAAAAGGGCCTTTGTCAGCAAATTCCCCTACACCCGAAAAACTTGAAAAGTTAAAAAGATCTTGTTGCTAGTAAAAAAGAACTTCGAAAATCAGACTTTTCAAAAGATCCCACTGGGAACTTGAATTTTATATACTTACGAAATTTGTTCAATACCATAGAGCAAGATCAAAAACTATTTTAAGTTAATTAATAAAAATTTGCTATGAACTAAAATTTATCAATTGCTTCCTTTTTGTGAATGAATCTATATTTTCGAAAAAAATATTATGTTCAGACTTAAATTCTGGCTACTTTCTCCTTTAAACATTATTTTAACCCTAGAAACATAACCTTCGTCCATCTGATGAATACGCGGTACTAAATACGCCATCTCTTTCTAACGCGTGCGCGTATAAACTTGCTTGTTCAATGTTCTTGTCAACTTAGTGTGCACCGCGCTGTTGCAGGTGACACCGGTGTTCAGCGCGTAAGTATTTTGTTTTTTGATTTATTGAGCATCTGTTCATCGTTTCGATGAATGGTTATGGTTTGTGTTAGTTTTGGTGACGGTTTGAAATATTTGCTTGCAGATTTTTGACATGGAGTCTTGACGTGCACTGAGTGATGACACAATTGCGCGATTATTGTTGGAAGAGGATGACACCAACTCGCTGCCGGCTTCTTCGGATGGTGAAAATGAAGACTTTATGGAGGTGGACGACGTGGAAAGCGATCAGCAATAGGAACCCTCTGACCAAGAGGACAGTCAGCAAATCCGTCACGGTTCATCACCATCTCACTCACGGGACCACGAGACCGACTCTCAATCACCTCCTGATTTATTGGAAGAGACTTCAGGTACTTCTTCATGTATTTTGACCTTACCACAAAGTACCATTCGTAGTCGCAATCGTCACGTTTGGGCCACAAGTAAAGGTCGTACATCAGGAAGGACAACTGCGATAAATATCGTCCATGTAGCAAGAGGGCCATCTCGTGGTGTAAGAGGAATGGTAGATCCTTTATTACTATTTGATCAGATATTTGAAGAAATATTGAAATGGACCAACTCTGAAATCGCTATAAAAAGATTTGCCCTGAAAAGGGATGATGGCCCATCTACGTCTACTGCCGACCCTCGACCGACTCAAGCACAATCTATACATATAATAAAATCGTAGGAAAGTCAAAACTGTACATTGTATATTTTTTTTAAAGAATACTTGATCCATGATCTATAATCGATATAGAAGCCAAAAATATAGTTTTTAGAATTTTTGTCTGTTTGTCTGTTTGTCTGTATGAATTTCCGGGCTAATCTCAGAAAGTACTGCATAGATTTACTTCAAATTTTGCATGAATATTCCTAAGAGGTCGGGTGAGGATAGTTTAAACATATTATCATGATATCACCTTCGGGGGAGGAGCTGTGAACCTTTATTTTTCTTACATATTTTGTGTACTACGACAGCGTACAATCTAAAGACTCATGTTTAAATGTTGGTTTCGAGTAAACCATGCTATTATCTAGCTTTACAAAATAAAAACTATGTCATTTACGTAATTTGGGCAGAGAAACAGTTTAATGAATTTAGTAGTATAAAGACAAATTTGCAACAGCGCCATCTATGAGATTTCGTAAAAATCAAATCAATTTACATGTTAACACTACTGAACATACTGTTGAAAATTAATAATCCATACTAATATTATAAATGCGAAAGTAACTCTGTCTGTCTGTCTGTTACTCAATCACGCCTGAACTACTGAACCAATTTGCATGAAATTTGGTATAGAGATATTTTGATACCCGAGAAAGGACATAGGATAGGTTTTATCCCGGAAATCCTACGGGAACGGGTTTTTCTTTGAAAACGCGGGCGAAGCCGCGGGCGGAAAGCTAGTATTTGAATAAAAGGAAGGTTTGCGGTCTATGTTCCTATAAGCAGAGACGCATGACTAAATCATATTGCTCTAAGTATAACACTGCAATTTGTGGTGAACATAAGGCTGAATTCTGTGTGAATTGCGCTGTGAATAATTAGCTTTTGTATTTTTTAAGTGTAGAGTTATGCCCTTAGTTTATTTAAGCCAAAGAAAAAAAAGCTATATTTAGTTATTTTTTTTTTAATTTTAATTTTTACGTACCTTATCAACTACGATCTCCTTAAAACTAGTGCCTTACGTTATTATAATAAAAGTAAATAAAGATTTCCTTTTTTTTTAATTATTATGTTTTAATTATAAATAAGACCCTTATCCCTAAAAAATTATGTAGTAAACAGTTTTAAATTATAACGTTTTAAGTACAAATTTCATAATTTTAAAAATGTTCATCAATATGATGAATGGTTATGTTTAAAGGGAGCATTAAGAAGGTTATGTCTCTAGGGTTAATAGATTCTCTGAAAGTGTCCAAACAATAAAAATACTTGGCTACTTCAAAATACACCACTTAGGGCCGATTTTTCAATCCCGAGATAAACAGTCTAATAACTACCCCTCGAATAGATTTATTCAATTGTTTATCTGACTCATAACGGCTCGCCTATTTTTCAATCGTGATTTTCCATCGTGATTCCGAATAACTATCTGACCAAATATTTCCACACTGGCAGCTCTGCTCTCGGAGTGGCGAAACAAACATATTAAATTAGTCAGGTTAGAGCGAGATAAACTTGCAATTTGTCAACAACCGTCATTATGACTCACGTCAGGAGTGCATTTTAAGTTTTTTGTATTGCTCTTGTGTTCTATGATTGTTGATTGTTGTTTTGATTCGAGTGAAAAGTTTTGGTTAAATTTGTGTTTCAATTTATATTTTTTTTTACGATGGAAACGAAAAAAAGGCAGCGTTCGGCAAATTTTCAATGGCATGGTCATCAGAACTATCAAAAACATCCATTTCAATATGATTTTAATTGATAACAATTATATAGAAAGAGGCTTTATTGTATTAATTCTACGCTCTATGTTATTACATACGAAAATATCCCAAATTTGACGCGTCAGTTGTCAACTCAAACGCCTAATCGTCGAATAGCGCGCTATCTGGTCGTTGGAGCGGCAAATAGATTTATTCCTCAATATACGTAGTTATTCGATAGATAAGTCCTATTCGTCTATTGAAAAATTGAATATTTTGTTAACTGAAGAATAAAGTCTATCTAGCTGTGTATCTGGGGATTGAAAAATTGGCCCTAAATGTATACTACATACCGAACAAGACTCTTAAACAATAGCTAGGTGAATGTATTATCATAAAACTTTGCTAATATTGTTTTAATGCGTCCCACTAACTGGGTCACACGTCGGAGTCCAAATATTTTGAGTTTGCTGATATCTAGAGCGTTGATAATGTAGACTGTACCGTGCGATATGCCGGCCCACACGGATGCCTTTCAGTGACACTAATCTAGAATTATTTCTAATTAATGTTACAAGCTTTTGCGTTAATTAATCAACGCTGGCTGTTAATTAACTATTGTAATTAACCGGGCTAGATGGAAGTATGGATTGGCAATTGGAACAGTTATATAATGTGGCATTGGTTTAATATACGTTATAGTTAAACAAAAATAGTAGTAAATATTTCAAAATGAAAAAGCGACATACATTTTGAGCTTCTTAAATTTTCAAATACATAAGTAAATTTTTACACCATAATATAAAACATAACCACAAATTAATAATCATTTTAAAATTAGAAATATCATCGTTCCTGCATTCCATTTATCATCAAACATATAAAAATATTGATTTTAATTATGTTGAAGCGATGTAAAAGTGCAAGAAACCAAAAATAAATCTGAAAGGAAACAGTTAACGACAGTAAAATAAACCGAACAAAAATAAACTGCTTGGGAGATTCAGAGCGAGTTACAGAAGTGTTTATATAGAGTAAACACATTTTTGGCAACATTAAAAACTAGACGAAATATCTGCTTAATAAGAACAATCGAATTGGCACTATTATTTGGGTTAATGAAAGATTGAAATACATAACAATAAATCACTGTATAATAAGATTGTTTTCCACTTAAAGATAATATATATTGTCGAAGAAAAAGAAACGACTTATAACCGATCAATATAGAACTTGAAGATTGCACACTTCATTACGTCAACCTACGTACGCCGATTAGCCATTATAATTCAATAAACCAGTCGCCGTGCGCCTATTTATCAATGCAATTTGTTTGATTGTTTTTTAAGCCTTTTTAGGCTTAAAAAACAATAGCCGATAATTACACACAAACATACTCATCGATAACAAAAGCCACGTTACGCCACACAACAATCCAGATATCAGTAACTCAAATAATAATCTATGATTAGCCAAGAATTCGGGTGACGCAATAGTGACTGATCATTTGACGGCGCAGCCAACAAAAGCATCATCGAATCTATTGTAAACAGTGTTTTGTTTAACAACAAACAAATGCTGTAAACAATACCTGCATTGATTGATTCGAGCGCACTCTCGATTTCATCTGTCTCAATGGATTGAGAGGTGAATGAGTAAATTGACTTAGCGTTCAATTTGAATGAACACAAAGAGGCTTTGAAATGTCAATAGTATTTGAAAGGCACAGATGAGAAATAAACAGGACCTTTTTAAACTCCTGTTTAAAATCGTTCCCGTCTACCTGATACGGTATTTCATTTAGCGAATTTAATTAAAACTCTTTTAGAGTTGGTTGAAGTCAAGCAAAGTTGTCGATTTAGTTATAAGCGACAAGTTTAAAACATTTCAAATTAATTTAAAATTTAATGCATTTATATTAACTGCGTATTTGTTCATAAAACCTGCATTCGCTTTGAAAAAGCGGTATGCTAATTTTTCACAAAAAAAAATTCCATGCAGAGGGTTGCATGATTTTCATAACATTTTCCAAGGTTCGTTAGACAACCCAATTATACATTGTTAAAAGTCCAAGTACCAACAAACTCTATTCGAAAAGTCACACGGGTTCACAAAAGAGATTACCGTTGACGTCATTACATTCAACAACGAGCTAAAAAAAACATGTTTGCACATGTGCAGAGAATGGGGAGTGAAAACATACAAGTGCATACTATTTTACTACGTTGGTTGAGAAAATTTATAACAAGGGTTGGCATGTTTCAAACTTTGCGTAATTGATAGTTCTACTTCAATTAGTTCTCTTTAAACTGAGTGCATACGTTATACGGATAGAGAAAATCAATATATAAAACACACTCCATTAGAATTTCAAATAGAATTAGAGCATTAGCATTTATCATTGGTTTAATTACAACGATACTCAACACAAAACAGCAAAGTTTCCGAATCCCAATCTATAAGTGGCTTAGAGAAAGTTTGGCAGTTGCAAACGTGTTCCAGATTAAACTAACTTTTCCATTATTGGCCTGTCTTCTACCTTTGCACTGAGGGTGTTAAAAGATCATAAAGTTAGTGAAGCTAAACGAATTTTACTTATAGAAGTGCAATCATTCACACCGAATAATAAACCCTAATATTTTATAGTAGCTGTGCCCCGCGTTTTACCCGTTTTGCTTCGCTCTTATTAGTCTATAGTCTTCCTTGATAAATGGGCTATCTAACACTGAAAGAATTTGTCAAATCGGACCACTACTTCTTGAGATTAACGCATACAAACTTTTCAGCTTAATATCTATTCAGTATCCTAATAGATGACAGCAGATGACCTAACAGACCTACTAATAGATGGGAAAAGTCAATCCGTTCCACCATAGCAACAGCACAATTGAAAAAGGGCCCGTTACGAAACACGTAAAGAACTCGAAGAATGAGCGTACGAGATGCCACCGGCTTATGAGCGCTATAAATAAGGAAGCCGGCGATCCGTGAATGTGTGTAGACTGCACTGTGCAGTCACTTCTTAGTTTCAGCCTTGTTTCTGCCTCTTGGCTACTTACGAGTTGCGTTACGTATGCTGTACTGAAGATTTATGTGGATGTACACGCGTAGAAATTACGTGAGACTTGATATTTATATTGTGAAGATTACATTGAGTAACTCATAAGTAGTAGCTATGAATAACGATTATGGCAATATTTGTGATGGTGGAATATTATGTACCTACCTTTCATGTCATATATTTTTATTTTTGGTATGTTTGGAAAAAGCTGGTACATAATCATACGATACAGTAGCAACCAAAAGTGAAAAATACTTTTAAAGATTGCATTCTTTTAACGTTTCTAAATCTATGAAAGCTGTGTGTTTGAAAAGTAATCAATCATCTAAATTCTAATGCAAAAAATACTCAACGTAAAATCTACATCCATACATGTAATAACGCATGCGTGCCAAGAACAACGACACGTGTGTCTGCGCCCGCGCCGGCGCTGTTACACTCTTCATAAATCATTTATTAATAAGCGTTTAATTATATCTTTACTGAACTCTTTATTTTTTACTATTATGTGACGTCGATTTAAATCATACATTTTGTGGCATTGATGGAAGCGTGGAAGCTTTCAGCATAATGACAAGCCGTTAGTTATACACATAGTTTTACTTACAAACTTACAACCCATAGGTACCCGGAAGAAGTAGGAGCCTTACCTGTAATAAAAAATAAATAAATTAGGAACAATTGAATATTACTTTGTTATGATGAAAATAACTTCTGAACGATGATTGCTCGATCAAACAGTCATAATTATCATTGATCGAACTGATAAATAGCATTCAGGGCTGTTTTTTTTTAATTTAACTAGTACAGCTCTACTCGCATGTCCTTTAATAGCCAATACCAATAAATCTATTAAACATTCCATACCAGAATTGCTTACATCTTTACTTCCATTGGCACTACAACAAAATCCTTACACACTACATACCGATTCAAATACTCAAAAATACCCTGTCGGAAATCCTTGATTCAACAATTAATATGTAGTGGGCATTAGGGCCATAAATAAATTCCATATGCCGGTCCCGCACTCATCATAACGACAACAATGCGTCAGAAAGCGCTCGCTCCAATTTCAATAATTCAGAGGGTGCGAGTCTTTGTTCCGAATGTGGGGAGATTTGCAACGCCGACAATGATTGAATGGTCGGTTATGGAGGCTCAACTTTGGAATACTTTTTTACAAGTTTCGGCGAAGTTAGAGTTAGAAATTTGTTGGATTTGAGCTGTGATGGAAATTGATGGATAGTTTAGATATAGTTCAATTTCATATTTCGTTCCATCGACCGCGACGTAACGAAAGGTATACATACCGCCTAACGTAAGTTTTTTAGGCATCCAAAGACTGCCTAAATTTTGTCACATACAATAAAAGTATTATTTATCGAGCAAGCGCAAAGGATATTCACATGATACGAACCCAACTGACTTTAATGGAGACGTAGTAAAGCATAATCCGGCCAGATAAAGATGTCGGAATTTACAATCGCCGTGGTCGCATCGGTCGTTACCCAGATATAACATCGTAGACGTTCATTGTTTACGATGCAGGGACGGTATACAGTAGACTGTAGACCTACGGTATCTATCTGATGCAACTTCCCTTTGCACCCACGGCCGTGTCGTAAGAAATACTTTGGTAACGCCGCCACCTCCCACTCGATGCGCGGTAGGCCGGTAGCCTTACACCAATTTAAGGCTGGGGCATTGTTACGAAATTGGTTTGATTGTGACAAAAATAAACTTAAACCAGACAAAGTACGCAATATAATGTGTGTACTGTATACTGTGTGTATTATTATAATCAAGACATTTGAATAGTCGTAACCTCACGTCTTGACTGATTAAATTAAACGTCTAGCCAAATGCTAGATGTTCATACTTGAATTTAAATTAAGTATGAGATAATTAATTTTGAATTATGAACTACACTTTGTCTTCAGGTTACCTACAGCGCAGCGAGTAACTAATTGCGGCAACTTCCAACTTACTAGCATATTGGTGCAACGACCACAAATTAAAACATTATCAACGTCTGCATATGCAAGCCACA
>CAJQZM010029329.1:0-13148 GCA_907164665.1 Colias nastes | reverse complement strand
GGTTATTCTTTGAAAACGCGGGCGAAGCCGCAGGCGGAAAGCTAGTAATAAATAATATTAAAGTATCATCAGTCATCACATTGCGTTGATTTCAGCGCCTCTACCAGCTGTACAATCAATGTATAAAGTGTTTCATATGATACTATAAAATCAACGGTGTTTCTGCAAGTACCTATGTGAATGTGAGTGAATGTGTTTCACGACATATTTATAGTTCATAATACAGGTACATAACACATAGTATAATCTTAGCATATAATAAATACCTACCTAAAATGTTATCGCAAATAGTATCTTCATATAATCATAGTTTTAGATTTCAAATATAATAAATTGTTACGAAGCAAATAAAATATATTTTTAAATATAAAAACAATATAAAATACCACTGAAATAAATAATCTCGACTGTCTGACATTGCATCAACATAACAATGTTACAGGCTTACAGAAACTGCTTAGAATGGACGTAACGTAATTCAATAAACATTATCTAATTTATTGTAGAGTTATAATTTTAACACCAATAGGAATAAGGAACTGCATAATTTACTATCACTAGATACACAAATAAAACAAAGTCGCTAAAAGTACGCAACGGATTAGAAGCGGTTTTTTTTTTAATAGATGGAGATATTCAATAGGAAGATTTAAGTAATTCATTTGCCAAATTTTCTACAACGCGGGCGAAGCCTCACGCGAAGCCTCAAGTTAGTATGTAATCTGACTACAGATTTTAAATCTATTCTCATAAATCTTGTTATTACAACTTATAAAAATACTTGGTTTAATAACCGTATAAAAATACTAGATTGGCATTGTTTATTTACTCCTTTCGAACCTTCAAACAACGCAATTTCTCGCACTTACAAATTAGTTTTTACAAAATATTGCAGCAATACGACGCGAAATTCTCAAAGTTCAAGTTGTTATTCGCATGCTAACTGTACTAAGATGTCAGCCCCGAATATTGCACTTTGCAGCGAAGTCTTTGTTCGAAGTAGGCTTCCTTTTAGTTTTTCTACCCATTCTTCAGTTCTGCCGCCGCTCGCTCTGCACATGAAATATTCCGAGGTAAGTGAAACGTGAGCATGCATGTTTTCTTCGCTGTACCATTGTTGAGAATACATAATATCAACTGAGTTCTCTTTAACGCCTCGTAAAAATGCTAAAGAAAAAATGGACAGTGGCCTAAAATATTGTTCTGAGAAAATAAATTTAGAAATAAATACTGACCTTGATTAAAGTTAATCGAATCTTGTTTAAATATACTTGTTAAATTGCGCATATAAAATTTTATAGCGTGTAATTTTAATTGATTAAATTATCAAACAGAAGAGAATAAGTATAATACGTGATATTATTATACGTAATTTGTACGTTGGGATAATACCAATCAAGGTTTATCCTTATAAAATAACATAGAAGTTTAGTAGATGCTTTAAGATACAAGATAAATTCAATCACATAAAATTAGTCCGTAACGAATCGTAAAAGTCCATAGTCCATAATTATTATATCCAAAAATAAGTACATTACTTTTATCATTATAAATATCTCTCCTAAAGGCTGTCACCTTGTCCTACATCTAAATTTGGAAAAAATCTAGACCACAAAACCAGACAGACAGTTCGAGTTTGAAAATTATAGAGACTGGGTATGTCACGTTAGGATTATAGTTAGGCTGTGGCACGGGACTGATTCAAATATTAAGTCTGTCACGATTTCTAAAATAAACAGAATGTGAGTTTACTGTTTATTTTAGAACGTAGTTATTTGTAGGGAAAACAAAATGCGTTTGTAATGTTCAAATAATCTTACAACGATATTAATAAATTGAATTTAAAATAAATCAAATTAAGCACATAATAAACATTCATTAGTTTGCCAATAACTTAAAATAAAAAGTATTTCGCTTCTTTATTTATAATTTTTCTAAAAAAATAAAGAATGACGCTATTATACTTGAATATAGTTAAACAAAACAGCATAATAAAACAAACACCAACTTCGAAAATAAAACACAACGGATCAATGAACATTTTAATATTTTTCTTAATGATTTAATGCACAGCCCCGCTCTCAAGATTTGGGGAGTCAGCAATTTTTGAATAATGGAATGCAAGAACCTCTTCTCAACAAGCATCATACTTCAGAATAGTCTTTTATGTCCAAGGTTTAATATCCCATGGTGATTTTTATAGGCTTATAATTTTTATTGGTATCATAATAATTGGTTGCTGCATGGAAATATTTTGCTGTACACGTGTAGGACGTAGCTACATTACAAATTGTTTTGTATATAAAAATGTTTGATCTAATTTATAAAAACAAGTTGATGAGAATTCTTAAAACAAACCCTATTATTAAATTTAAATTATTATATGTATAGGTACTTATATGTATATGAAAAAATATGAGAAAAATATTCTTTACTAGTCTTAACACGATTGTATAAATAGAGTTTTTACCCAATTAATATTAATTAAATTTTGTCATTTTTATTTCTTATAAAATTAAAACCATTAAATAACTTTAAACTATCGTATACATTAAGAACGAAACAGTTTCTCATTTTAAACCACAATATAAAATACGCTCCAACCATACTCCATTAAACTATACGATACGCAGCGTACAAAGGCTCAAGTCAACATCATAAAAGCACTCAGGAGCATTAACCAAGGAAGCGCTAAGAAAAAGAATTTCCAATAGCAAAGTTCAAGTGTAGGTATAAGAGAGACATAGCTGCAACGTGCGACCTACTGACCGAGGTCAACGCCCGATGCACCGACCTGCCGGCAGTTGACCCGCGGACCTAAAAACCGAAGTTGGACCTAGGATGTATCCCCATAAACATATTTTTACGTTACCCCAGTTTGTGAGCGTTGTGTAACTTGCGTTGCAGACTTTATGGTGCAACGGGAGTCGATGCAAGTTCAACTACGGTAAATTAGCTTGGAGAAATTTTTGCATATGTAGTGGTGTGTATATTACTCAGATCTTAGAGCGCGTTTCCACTATATCGTTCTGGCCTATACAAAAATGTTTCGATATCCTAACATTACTATTTAATTTTATACTTATTCCTAGCAACACTTTTGTTTTCAATAAAAACAACTTTTAATTTGAAAGAAAATGGTTTTGACTTTATAAAAAAAATATATCATTCAATTTCACGTCCTTGAGCAAACGACAAGGCGACTACCGTGAAACAATAAAATATCGTGTCCATTATAATTTGTTTCATAATTAATATTTGACCATAATAATTACGAAATAAAACAAATAAATAAATCGTCACTTGATAGTGGAAAGTGGAAACACGCACAAAACCAGAATAAACCAGTTTACGCTGTCCGCAGGTGCCAAATGCAGTTGTTTGGTACCGTTAGAACATAAAGCACACATTTCATTCAAAAATTATAATTATTATGTACGTAGTTTAATTGATAAAGGAGAATGACCACGGGTGGTATCGGTAAAAAAAGGAGAATGACCACGGGTGGTATCGGTAAAATTTGAGTTGTGCCACGTATTCGTGATATTGTTAATTCCTATTTGTATTTATAATGATCATATGTATCACTATTAAGTCTTAATTATACCGGATAAATTGAAATAATATTAAAAGTTTGTGTTTTGAAACATGTATGACCACGTATGGAATCGGTAAAATACTAATTGTGTCACGTGTTCGTGATATTGTTAATTCCTATTTGTATTTATAATGATCATATTTATCACTATTAAGTCGTAATTATACCAAATAAATAGAAATAAAAGTAAAAGTTTTTGTTTTGACACATATATCTATCTCTCTTGCAAGCGTCCTGCGTCATATGTCATAGTTTCTATTTGAAATGAATCTTGAATGAATGTGTTCGACGCTAAGGTTCGACGCAATGTTCGACGTAATTTATTTTGAAATAGGTAATGTTTATTACGATTTACTTTTCACATTTGTCTTGTAAATTAAAATATTACCTATGTAATAAATGTAAAACTTAACGTTCATCGTTAGTTTAAACTCGATAAAGTATTTTTTTGAAGTGTTGAATAAAACTATTGTTTTATTTTTATTGTCGCGAACTGCGGCTTATTTATATAAAAACTTTAATCGTTTCTAAAAGTACTAACATCAAGCTTTAAATTGAGCTATATTTCATCTTGACACAATAAGTTTGATTGCGATACCAAGTGCCATAGTCACTTGGGCAATCTCCTTTTGTATTTGTTGATTGTTGTTATTATTTGTTATTATTGTTATAATATTTGTTGAAGTGTTTAATTTGTGTGTAAGTGTTGTAACTTTGTATTGTTAATTCAAAATGGCTCCAGTGTTAAAACATGGTCGAGGCAAGCCTTTGACTTCTCAAACTAAAGAATTAAACTTTAAATGTCGTTTCTTTTTCAGGTTAGTAAATTTTTCATTTTAGTAACATTGTCATTTTGTAAAATCATGTTCATTTTGTAAAAGTTATACGTATGTTAAATGTGTAAATATTAAATTAAAGTCTCATCTTTTTCAGAGGAGAAACACATATAGTTTAATTTAAAATCCCATATTTATATAATATATATATATAAAATAAAAACTAAAAATAAAATGTTGTTTTATTTTATTTGCTGACCATACACTACTACAAACGCAAAAATTTCTCCAAGCTAATTTACCTGTATACAGCTTTTGAGTTATTATTATTTATGTTATCCTAATTGGTGACTTTGATGTGCCGTCTTTATAACATAAGTAGATTAGGTTTATAAGTATGTCCAGTTAAACATTCACTATTGATTAAAGTTAATTAAACACTTTATAACGTAAATTCTAATTACGTTTTTAAAGAAGGGACACAAGGTTTAACATCCTTTATTTTCAGGTCATGTAGATTAGTACATAATATTGTGATTTCATATCAGCTAAAAATACATTCTCAAATGCACGTTAGTTTTGTTGATATTTATTTCTCGCTAATCCACTTAAATGCATGTTCATATTTATTCTTCTATTAGATTTCCGCCCGCGGCTTCGCCCGCGTTTTCAAAGAAAAACGCATAGTTCTCGCATAGTTCCCGTTCCCGTGGGATTTCCGGGATAAAACCTATCCTTTGTGTTAATCCAAGTTACCCTCTATATGTGTGCTAAATTTCATTGTAATCGGTTCAGTAGTAATTGCGTGAAAGAGTAACAAACACACACACACCTCCTCACAAACTTTCGCATTTATAATATTAGTAGGATAGTCAATAATGTACAGTATTATTTTACAAATTGAGATGCCTTACTATCGTCGTAATAGAAAATATTAAAAGGTATTTTACCACAAACCACAGTTCAGATAAAATCTGTTACGAGTTCTGAACAATATTATTCTTTAAATTGCTATGTTACATAACTTCTTAGTAGAAGACTGCGAATAATAATGTGAAATACGGCAGTCACGAGTAAGCATCTCTAAGGGTAGTTGAAAAGTAAGACTATTATTTTAACTAAGAAAAAGAATATATGGAAAGTGAAAAGAGAACTTGTGACTCGAAATTATTAATGATTAAAATTTCATTATACTAAGCTAGAATAAAATATCTTGGGAATAGCAAAAGTGTAACGTGTAAAGACAATTAAAATGATAGAGACATAGAGATCTATTTCAATTTGCTGCGAGAAACTTATAACGACGCGACACAAATACGTGTGCCTACATAAAACATATTATAAAAGTACCCACATACAAGTGCATGATGTAAAACAATTATTATTTGGTCGAAAAAAACCGCTAAAGCTAAGGCAGTATGCGCCTTTTTTGATTTACATAGAAAGATAAGGATATCTTTCTATATTCTATAAAGAATTTTCATCCATTTATTCGACAAGCAAGGACATTAGAACGTCGAAACAAGGTGCCATTGATCTGTTCGCAAGTATAACTCCTTCACCTCTAGTTTCGTAGCAGAACACTGTATAATTAATTATATTCATGTAACCTACATCAACGTAAGGTTTTGTTACAATATGCAGGCTTTTAGACTCGTTATAATATTATGGAAGTAACGTACCAGTACGTTATTTCAGAAAATTATATCAGGAATATTAATAATATAATTTAAATTTAGAGTAAATATTATAATTTTCATTCTAAGCGTTTGGCTTTTAAAATAACAATAAAATTAAAAATTCAATAAATCATTGGTGTGGTAAATTCGGATAGGTATCATGCTTATGATTGAATATTGATACTTTCGTTATTACTACTATTGCGAAATAATAGTAAAACTATATCAAACTATACTTTTACAATAGCATATGTTAAACCTGCATCTTCTGACGCCTATGAATCAGAATCCATGACAACGCGCAAAATAGTTTAATAAAATTTAGATAAATATGTGTTGATCTATAAGATCGAACGAAGTCGAACGCATCAAACTCGCATGTTTCAACCCAACCCATGGTTACACGGGGGAAAATTCTCAAAATTTATGCCATACAGTCTATAGCAAGTCACTTAGCTCCTTAAAGCGTGCTATTATCGACACTGTGACACACCCTGAGCGCACTTGCACTGCCACTAACTCGAACAGCTAATGGTCTAACGTCACTATTGTACATTTCATACCTTCTTTTTGTACACGTGTAACTTCGCCGATCAAATATACTGTAATATCAATACTGTAGTATAAAACAATGTCGCTTTCCGCCGTCTATATGCTTAGATCTTTGAAACTACGCGATGGATTTTAATGCAATTTTTAATAGATAGAGTGATTCTCAAGGAAATTTAAGTATATAATTTATTAGATTGTAAAAAAGCGGGCAATACCGCTGGCGGAAAGGTAGTAGGTAATATTAAAAGGTTAAAAGTATTTGTTTATTACCATTGTAGTCAAAAGCTAGGTTCTCGATAAAAACTACTATTAAGAAAGCTGCTCATTTATCAAGTAACATACGTTTTTTATCCCCGCTCTGCCCGAGCAAATCCAGTCGAAACGGCTAGTTTCTTTTAACATGACAAGGCTATGAAATTGTAAACATTGTAGCTGTATTGGAAATAGAAATTATTCTTATTATATTTTTGTTTTTGTATGGCTTCTAGAGAACGTTGTATTATCTTTTACCAACCCAAGAAATGCAAATTACACTCAATTTTTAATTTAATGAATGCGATTTAATTATAATTCTTTTCATATTTTTTCCTTTGCTCCAATTAGAGGACATTGAAGGTAATTGCATTTTAACACGTATTGTCGGTCTTTGACTAAGGTATGCACATGGTTTTTGCAAATTAAACAATTCACATTATAAAAATATCATTATTATCGTAGGATTGAACAGAAAAAATATATTATAATTATAATTCTAAATATATTATAAGTATAAATTTATAATTCGCTCAAGTAAAATCGGTTTAAAACAATAAACAAATACTTCACAGAACAAGGTTTCGATAACAAATGACAAAGAACGATACTACTTATAAGGTATAGATGATTAAGATTTCTAGAAAGATAAATGCTGAAATAAACATACCAAAAATTCCAGAAAATCATTTAAAATTTATTGGATTGTTAATTTTAACTATCTATATAACATTTAATCACCTATTGTTTTTTTCTTTTTTTACTTTTTAAATTATGTATTAGCTCTTATAATTTAACCAGCCAGAAGACCGTTCTGATGCTCCAAGCGTAGCAAGTCGAGGGGACTACTGAAAACCGGCGCCTCTCCTCTAATACGGAGAGGCAAATGCTGAGTAGTCCACCTAATCACGAATACGATATTAAGATATTTTTGAATGTATTTATTGTATTTTAAGATTTAATTTTTTTTTCCATGTAAAGTGTTTAGTAATAAGTCAAAAATTTGTAAAAGTATTTGTGATTAAACGTATTTTCTTTCTTTCTTTCTTTCTTCTAAAAAAATATTGTGTACGCACAAATTATATCGTATACAGTATAAATACTTCCACAGTTTGACTTATTTTGTTAAATCTATTTAATTTCATATTTTATTAAGTGACTGATAATTATTTTGCTCATTATTGAAAATATTCGAATAACCAACAAGAATAACTTATTTAAATCGAATTTGGGTCACAAACGCTTGAGAGCAACCCCACTGTACCTACCTCGAAATACATAAAGCGAACAGCTGGTGGTTTGCTAACTTCGTATTGTTCAATATTAATGAAATAGATGAAAATATATGTTATGTAAAGGTAATCCACATTTATACAGGTGCATATTTTTTTTAAAATACGCAAAATATAACATGTGTTACTTATTTAAAATGTTTTTCTCGTTGTTGCGTAGAGTAGACAAATCCTATACCTATCTATATCTTTTTCTACATCATAAATAAAAGAAAGTTGTGCTGGTGACGCTCTTATAACGCAAAGACGTATAACTAACTATTAACATCTTCTATTTTTATTTCTATTCTAACTCCTTTTATTTTGTTGCAATTATCTAAAAGCAACAGCTAGTTTATAATAACAGCAACCCCATCTTTATGGAAAAAGTAGACAGAGGGTGAAAACAGTACACAAAGCTTTCCCAGTTATATTTAACCTAGAGAAAAGAAGTACACAACACTCCAGAGTCCTTCTAAGGAATTCAACACGGAAACACGCAACAAAAGCCATACTAAACACAATCAAGACGTTACACAATAAGGTCTAATTTCCCACAGCAAGCATAGCTAGGACGAAGACACACTAGTAAATAAAGCAACATAAAAATTCCAAGAATTCCTCATTATACGTGCGACAGTCGCACCCGTTCTTGCAAACCTCACCAAGTGCATAAACAAACATCTGTTGGCCTACAAACGGCGCATTGTTCCGATGTTCATTACGCTTTCAGCTTTTTAGCCTGGATCACGTCGGTTAATGATCGCTTCAATGTATTCGCAACTTGCACTTTACTGATGCGGCAATTAGTCATGAATGTAGTGCTTAACCATATACATATAAAAGAGTATAAGTATTATTCAGTAGTAGTAGTAGTTTAAATATTCCATTTTAGGGTTCAGGACCGCTTCAGACACTTTTTCCAAAAATATTTCTACTCGACCGAAGCATTTTCAAAAGGAAAGCCTATTTTAAAACACTTCTATGTGTCAGTATTGATATTTTCGGTAGAGGAAAATTGTAAATGTGACCCAGATTTGAGGTGAACTGAAAATGATTTTGTCTTTGAAATTTTAGCGGAACCTGTCGTTTGTGTCGCTAAATCAATATTGAAAAATAACTCCATTAAAATGAGCCACAACGTCTGTCTTACTAACTAATATTTATTTCTCAACATTCAAATTGTTGCAACGTTACAAAACGAAAAACATATCTGGCTTTAAGACAAAAGAGTTCCCAATACGTACGGCGGAAAGTAAACTGCCAAGCTGTTGAAATAAGTACTACGTTCGCTTTGTTTTTTAAAGTAATTGCATGCTTCTATAAGGCCCGGCGCCCATTATCGGCATCGGCAAGGAAAAGGATCCTTCGGCATCCTACATGCAAGCGCACACTAACGGCAATTATGCTTTGGCATGCTGCAACGTTCTTAGGGATGACGAGGCGTCCTTAAGGATGCCGCACCGACCTGTAGCTTGCCGAAGCGTTTCAATATCGTATTTCTCATCATAACAGTCTCAGAGTTGTTACAAGCTAGTTGTCTGAATTGTATTTAATATGGTGGACTGGGATCTAGTGTTCATAGCCTCGGCGCCGGCGGCGTACCAAAGGATGCCGAAGGATGCCGAAGGATGCCGAAGCATCCCGAAGCATTCTCAAGGCTGCCGATACAGCAGCCTCAAGCATACCGAAGCGGTATTTTTGTTATTACGACCACATATCACGGAAATTTCTACTTTATTGCCATTATGTTATAGTATATTGCTATTTGCCACCTAAAATCCTCAGTCGTACCGATGCCGATAATGGGCGCCGGGCCTAAAGTGACATTTGCGAGGTTTAATGTAAGGCGCTGATTACAGTAGGTTATTTTTTACAAGCAGTTACTATACTTACCTACAACTGTAATAATTATTTGCAATAAAATTGATTTTTAAACATAATTCTCGATAGTAATATAATCGTAAGATTGAACATGGGTTCTTTAGATTATTATTTAGTTCAATCTTGAAAGTAACAATCAACCAGCCTGTTGAAATTGTTATTTTTGGTTTTATGGCATTCAAATGCTTTATAAATATAAATTTATAAAGAATAGACAAATTCGCCTCGTCGCCCCGCCTCGTGATCGAATTTTTTCTATTCTTTATAAATTTATATAATCAACCAGCCTTTTAAAACCACATCTTGAGGCTCTATAAGCTCTATTATTACTCTACGCATAGGCTATGTTAAGAACAATGATATTTCCTCAACCTACCTTAGCTTTCGTAACGATCAACGTAAGTTGTATGGTTAAAAAAGACTTACTTGCTGTCCTTATTGTAGGTATACCATTTTGAACTTAAACATACCTCACAATATGTGATCATTTTCCATTATTGAAGGATAACACATCTCATGTATTAAAAGTGTTCATATGTAACACAGAGAAGGTTTGTTGAGTGTATAGCAAATACAAATGCACTAAAAAAATACAGTTCGAAACCACGAATCCTATAAGAAAGTTAATCACAGAAATATATCTTCTTTACCCAAGGAAGAGAAGACATATGAAGACAAGTAAATCACTTATTATCCTTAAATCTGCAACAGTTAGCTATATGTATAATACAGACAGTCAATTTAAAGCCATAGTGAGTGTAAAGGATAGAAACAAAACACTATACAGTCTGTACATTATGTAGATATTTTCATCTTTAATCAATTAACATATGTTCATACAAAATTTCCCCATAATCCAGTATATTAAAACAATAATCAAACAAAGGATTTGTTTTATGAGCTCAAAGCACTCGACTCCACAGCTCATTGAACTATTAAACTCATCTGATAAACAAACGCGATTGGGTACACTTCAATATTAATACGTCATTCCTGATATTGTTTACTGTATCATACGACGTCATTTTAGGTATTTTTTGTTACTAAAAACATTTTACAATTTATATTAAATTTATATAATATATATAGATTAAGCATAGAATACGGGAACATTGATGGACCTCCTTCTACGAGGCTGCTACGAAATAATGGTAAAATGGCAATCAATCCTACATCACTGTTTAAGACCTTTTTGACAAAGGGAATTAATAAATCGAATTTTTCTCATATACGTAGCCAAATTTGTCATATAGCGAAATAAATCTACAAATATATAATTTTCGTAGACAACTTTTACCCAGAACATGGAAAATCTTGGAAAAATAGTAAGATATATAAGATGTGAGAAGAAATTAAGTTCAAATGGCGTCGATGGCCTAAAATTGGTATATTGAGATTAATGTAGAGTCTCGTAGAAGAGCAAAATCGTATACTGTTTGGTACTATATGAAGGAAAAACGCTTAGAAGTCACTCTACAAAAAATAATATGTTTAACAATTTCAAACTATAGCTTTTATAAAGGATTTCTAATCTATGTTGTAATGATTGTTAGCGCCAATACAAATAAACGGTACCACTTCTGACATTACCAATAACCTCAACTTAAAATTACCCACATTCTGTTGTTTGTTCTGAAACTAATTGTGAATCGCACGAGTAAAGTTTTTTAATCACACAGGATTACATTCAAGTTCAATACATTGTCTATTATGGTTATAGCTTTCCGCCCGCGGCTTCACCCGCGTAGTCAATGGAAATTTCCGTACAAACGAAATGTTTTACTGCGGTAAAAAGTAACATATCTCTTTCTCAAGCTTCCTGACTATCTCCAGACACAACAATCATATAATAAATTTTGCGAAATGATAGAAAAACAAACCACTTTCGCATTTGTAATGACTATAAGGTTAGTATGATTCAGACGCTAAATATCTATTAGAAGTCAAGTTCGTGATATAAATTATAGGTTTGATTGCAGCGGACGTCACCTACTACGTCACCTACATGCTCATTATCTAATGACGTCGTTTCGAAGCAAATCATTTGGTTATAAGATACATAGTAATCATATAATTAGAATACCTATTGATGTTGTTAGTCCTGGTATTTATTTGGATGTGAACTCCAGAGAGGTTGCCCGTTCATTAAAATCTATATAGTGCACTAAATTAACATACTTTTGATCAACATACACAAGCAAAAGCGGGCGTTGAAGCACATATTATTTATTTGATGAAGACAATTTTTAAACTAAAATACAATTAAAATGAAGATCTTGTATCTGAAAATAACAGGATGTTTCCTTGACGTTATTAAAAAAATGTAATAGATTTTGTTTTCAATAATCGTTGTAGGTACATTTTTAGGTGAATAATAGAATACAAAGTAAACTGTAACAGTAGGATTAACTTATTAATTTTATACGCTACATCTATCCTTCGCTAAAAACTAAAAAAATATACAAATTATACACAACATTAAAACGTTTACGTTATCGTTTTTCTAAACAATCATAACACCTGTTATTAAATTGTCGACCCAAGTTTTCACCTAATTACTTAGGCTGTATTAATATAGGGAAAGCGGCATAAAAATAGGTCATATATTGGCGAATGAGTGAGACGGAAAATAGTGCAACAAATTGTGGTATAACGCTATCCTACTCTAGCGCCGGAAATCAATAATGGCATCTGGCCACGTGGAGCCAGGAAGCGGAGCCCGTTCCATTTAAGACTACCTAACGTCAACGGACGAATTTGACAAGACGTTCTAATATTCTAAAATTGAATTTGAACATGAGTCATGGTTCTGTAGTCTATACATACATAAATATAAAATGTATGTGAGTAATTACGTTACGTGTGTAGTAAACTAGAATTCAATACAATGGGACCTTGCAGCTTTTTAATTAAAAGACAAATTAGTCTAATATTACATTTTACCAACGTTTCATAATTGAAAAAATATCTGAATTTAATATATAGAAATTCTTGAGTGGTTGAAATTACTACGATAATCGCGAAATCGTACGAAATTTCATAAATGATTATTTTTTACGAACCAGATTTAGTATTCATACAGGTACTTGTAGCGCCATCTGTGTCTGTTGTTTGATTTAAAATTACTTGGAACTTC
>CAJQZM010029327.1:0-15141 GCA_907164665.1 Colias nastes | reverse complement strand
GTCTTCTTTTCGCCACCCAAAGTCCATCGACCAGTTCGTACACAACAGATGTCTAAGCGAAATGATTACATAGAGCAAAATTTGTGATGATCAAAATTAATTATGTAATTATTATTAAGGTAGTATTATTTGATTTGATTTGATTTTATTTTAATTGTCACTGATTTTTTTCGTATCGTGTAACTGTAAATGGAAGACACAGGCTCCTAAAAAACAGTTCTTACTATCTTAGGAGCCTGGGTCACTTTAATTTGTAATTTTTTTATGCGAATTAAATGATTTATTTATTTAATATTTATTTAATTAAAAAGCAGGTGACCATAAACCTAAAGAGTCTTATGTTTTGCCCTGGTGGTGATAATTCTCGGTCTGGCAGGATTCAGAGCAGAGAAGGCTTGTTCAGGCTGATATATGCTGATCTGAAAATAGAAAGAAATACTATTTTATAATAAGTCTTTAGCATCATGGAATTAAGACCTAATTAAATGGTACGGTGATTATGAGGGTACATGCATTTTTATCTTACTATTGGAATTAATTTTATTACACCTCACAAGTAAAGGTAAATATCGATGTAGACATTCTCACACAATTTCAGTACATCTCTGGATTCATTAAATATAAAGAAACATCCTACAAATTCCATAAACTTTCGCATTTATAACATAACAGAACGATTTGCGGGTAGTTGCCTACAAGCCTTTACTATTTCTAAGCGAATTGCGGGTAGTTATAAAAAGCATCAAGCGTCAACCACGATGTTCAGCATTACAGCGTCATCAGAGTGCAAGTGAAACAAAATCAACATGGCCGCCGGCCGCCGTCCATGAACCAGCCCGCTAAAATTACATGCGACGCGTCATCCGGTACGTGGCCAAAGATTATGTGGCAGATGCGACAATGCTGCAACACTTCTGACACCTTAACCTGTGTGGAAAAGTGATGGCGCTAGACGACTAGACGACTTTTTTCGCACTAGAAATAATACTGCTATAAGATATTATGCTACGAGTCTGAAAGAGGTAATCATTATTTGAATTTTAATGATTGTTTAACTTGAAGCAGATTCAAAGGTTTTATTTGCAAAGATCAGAATAATAATAACGAAAAGAAGATAGAAAGTATGTTTTCGTAGTTTATTCTATTTTTTTATTTTTATATGAATAGCTGCCTGTATTTTCCATAATTAGGTATCAACAGCCTTACAGATATTTCTACAATATTTTTAATAGCATTAAATTTTATATAAAAAATAAACGAGCTTAAAACTTCCATACCAACCATCATTTCGTTTCACACATAGCATAAAACTGAAATGCCGCATCTGCAATACCATCAAGATGACTAAGGATGCTTCAGAAGGTCACCTCCGTGGCCAGTGACTGCTGCCGACCCTGAGAGCTGTTCCTGTATACACCCTGTATACTGTCATACCTCATCGCTTGTTCTTACACTTTGTAGGATTACTGACTAATCTGTGAACGTAAATCTTAAGGATTGTCTACCGATTTGGGTGATTTCTGTATGTAAAAATACAAATACTTATAGTACAATGTACATATTATATGTGCTCTGCGGTTTTATCCGCATTGCTCCGCTCCTATTGGTCTCAGCGACCAGCGTGATGATAGCCTTATAGCCTTCCTCGATAAATGGGCTATCTAACACCGAAATAATTTTTCAAATCGGACCAGTAGTTCCTGAGATTAGCGCGTTCAAACAAACAAACTCTTCAGCTTTATAATATTAGTATAGATAATATGATTCCATAGGTTATTAATCAAATATGTAACTGAATGAAAGTCTTATCAAAATCTTTTGAATAGAGTTAAGAGCTCTACATTATAATGATGTTATAATGAGAAAAAATCAATAGATCAAGTTGTTGACATTTGAACGAGAATAATGTTTTTACTTTTTTGCTATTTTGAGTGTTGTATAATTTCTATATAAATCTCTGTATTGTTTATCCTATCTTTATCAGTTACCTATCTTATGTATTCATTTAGCATATGCCTAATTCATATATGCCAATATATAGAAGAAGAATCTTTTGTAATCCTGTATGTGTGTGCAATAAAGAATTTTTCATTCATTCATTCATTCATAGAAGGCCTAAATGTCTATTTTACTAAGTAAACCTTAAATTCAGTTAGCTCATCCCCCAAGTACCTATTAAATATACATACCTCGGAGATATCATTATTGTATTTACCTTTTCTGCAAAGTGTAATAAAAATAAACGACATCAAGTAACAAGTAAGAGTTAAGACTCATACCTATAAGGAAAAACCTAGAATTAATCCTGAATTTCCACATGCTATGGAATAGTTTAGACTTAGGTTTCCATATTCATTTTTATTGGTTTTAAATTGTCTTACGATTTTTTGCATTTGAATTAATCGCTACAAAAACTTTCTTACTTACCACTTTAAAAAGTTTTTTACGGTTTGAGTTACGGAGTAAGTAAGTAAGTAAGTAAGTACAAAAACTTTTAAAAGTGCTGAATATAAAAATGAAGTGAATTTAAAGTGGTGGTTTTATTATCATAATGTATTATTATAATGCAAATTATTTATCTGTAAAATATATGTTTAATTCATGTTCCATTACTCCAAGTTACATTAATTAAGTTATCGCTATTACTTCACGAAGATAAATGCTTACAAAAATTTTAACTTATATCTTGAAACTATTCACTTATTTATATAATAGAAAGAATTATCAAATTCTTGTTGCTAATGGGATAAAATATGTCTTCACTACATAGTATAAAACAAAGTCGCTTTCTCTGTCCCTATGTCCCTATGTCCCTTTGTTATTTGTGCCTATGCTTAAATCTTTAAAACTACGCAACGGATTTTGATACGTTTTTTTTAATAGATAGAGTGATTCAAGAGGAAGGTTTTAGTATATAATTTATTAGGTTTTAGACAAAGCGGGCGAAGCCGCGGGCGGTAAGCTAGTATTTTATAAATTGTTATTGCGACAGTAGGTATGCAAATGTTATTTTTATTTAGTAGTGTCGTATTTTATTCTAAAAATTTAAACATATTTCAAGTGAGACGCGACTACAGAGTTTAGCTTGAGACTTTTGATCGCTGTTAAAACCTTAATCTATATATTCAAAGCCGCGTTCTCCGCCATTCCAGGGCGAATATTATCCATTATTTTGTTCTATAAAACAATTTATAACACAAGGGTGAAATGTATATGTCATGGCCATATCGTAGATTTGCTCATTTCATGAAATGATTGATCATTTTATGAAATGGTCGCATTTTATGAAATGGTTGAATGAAAAAAATGAGCAAATCTACGATATGGCCACGACATATACATTCTTCGTCGTATCCCCAACACTGCTAAACATACACGATATTTTAATATTATGTACTTCACTTGATCTCTTGAACCTTCATAATTCCTGAATTACTACTTTGGGATAAACATGTAGAAATCAGAGCTCTAAAAACCGGAATAATAATATGATCACAATAATTATCTGCTCATTTATTTTAATCCCACTACAGGAACAACAGGGACACAGGTCTATTTTTTGGGATATGAGGTAGCCTTGGTAAGAACATTTTTTGCAAATATGGAACCCTAAATACATTAAATGAAATTTTGTAACAATATAGAAGCTTATCAACATAATCTACAGTAGGTATTCTCACACAAACAGACTTATGTTAAATATTTGCATGCGTTTCTTTGTTCTTTATACTAATGCAATAATTCCCATTTCACAAGATTACCTACTTTGTTTAACTATATGTATAATAATTTATATAAGTAGGCGTGTTATTCGCGATGTTATTTGCAATTAGACTTTATAATTCCTTTAAATGTTTGAGGATATATCTGTAAATGTGTATTCAAAACACATTAGCATACCAAAATTCAAAATTCCTTAGGTTAATTATTGTGATGGTAACTATTACCTGTAGCACAGTAGTTCGTTACATATGGGTAGAAGAAAATACATTTTTTTTATTATAAGACAATAATTTTAAGTATCTACCAAGTTACCTAAATTTAAATATTTTAATTTTGTATTGATATCTTGCCATGTTAAAAATAAAACGTTACAGTCGGTTTCTTTTTACAGACTGCAAATCAATTTCCTATCAATTACCATCAAAGACACTTAATTACCACGTCAACACAACGGTTATTTCATAACAGTTATAAAATAACGTTAAAATATAAAATATAACACGAATCGATGATTCAGCCGCGAGCGATTTCCGCCGAGCCGATCTAAAATTAAAATCGAACCCCTTTCTTAAAATGGTATAAAATCCGACGCACGCGCATCCTTTTATTATTTTAGACATCCGACAATGTTTTGGTGTTTGGATCGCTGTTGACCGCCGGATATGTTAATTTGTTTAACTGCTCGTTACATTGTCTGTTTGAGATGAGATTTTTGTTGGATGGAGATGTTATGTTGACTTGCACTGGGTTAGCTAGTAGGCAAAATATGTAAAAGCAGTAGTTGTAATGAAGTTGAGCAGTATCTATACTAATATTATAAAGCTGAAGAGTTTGTTTGTTTGTTTGATCGCGCTAATCTTAGGAACTACTAGTCTGATTTGAAAAATTATTTCGGTGTTAGATAGTCCATTTATCGAGGAAGGCTATATATCATCATGTAAATTGCGAAAAAAAATGTTATACGATTAAAACTTTTTTTAGTAACAATCGAAATGCAAGGAGAATACATACTTTTAAATATGTTAAATTACACATTATTTAGCTTTTTCGTATCTCGATGTTTATAGCCCAGAATAATAATTATTAACTATCGTTATATAGGTTATAGTTAGACCATTTAGATTTCATCGATTTAACAATAATACCAACACGTTATTTTACATTGATAGTAAGGACAAAAGATATTAAAAGATTGCCTATTTGCATTGCAATAAAAATATGGCGCATAACAATGTTTACGTTGAGTCTAACGAAGGTCAATGGGCGAGGTACTGGCGCTAATGGCTGGTATACACTAGTCGGATGAGAATAACAAATATTTATGTATTTAATACGAGTTGTTATGAGAAGTTTTTAAAGTTATATAGAAGCTTGGAATCGTAGAGCATGAAATTGCTCTACAAAAAATCTATGAATGCGTTTTTTAAATTTTATACAATTTTTTTCATATTACAAGAAAAGCTCATAACAATACTACATAATATTAATTTCACAGCTTGTGTTATAGAATACGTAATAATAATAAATAATGCCAATTAACAAAGAGCATAATAATTAATTCGTGGTTTTGAAAATGTTGGGATAGTTGTTAGATTTTACATTTCAAGCTAGATAGATCTAAAACGTATTCCTAGGGCTTAATAATATTAGGATTATATTATTATGTAGTCGTCATTTCAAACTAAGTATAGAACCTTTGCGCATTATGAAATACCCCTATTAATCA
Organism: Colias nastes; assembly: GCA_907164665.1. Lineage (NCBI taxonomy): Eukaryota > Metazoa > Arthropoda > Insecta > Lepidoptera > Pieridae > Colias > Colias nastes. The sequence continues at coordinate 9,692 of CAJQZM010029327.1, read as the reverse complement.
AGAAGCCATAACAGCTTTCCACTTGTGTCTTCGCCCGATGAGTCAACAATATTCATACAAAATTTCACCCAAATCGGTTCAGTGGTTTAGATGTGAATAAAAAACAGATAAACTTACTTTATAGGGATGCGGTCGTAATTTCAAACTACGTAGAGTTAGGACCCTAATACGCATAGGGCTATCTCTACTATAGAAAAAAATAAATAATAAATAATTCTTACCTTAGAAAGAAGAATAGTATCATTTAATAACCAGCTATATCTTTCCTCACCTTTATGGAACGTGACTGCGATGTAGTGATGTTCAAGATTTTATCTTCACACCCGTGAGTTGTGTATCGATGACTTGAGTGCAATGATTTTTGTTTTATTTATATCATTATAGCTGTTTGTTTATGTATCACGTACACTAATATGGATAAACAATTGTTTACAAAAATAACCACAATTTTAATGCCTTTTTAATGAGTCTGTATTTAATGAATGATCTACTATCTAATCGTAATCGAATTAAGTCATTTTCAGGTGCAGCTCTCATATTTTAACAAAAGAAACAAGGACATAGTCATTTAGAATTAAAAACCTTCTAGATATTGTAAAAATCTGTTTTATAATAAATCAAAGGCAACAATAACTAAAAAAAATTATGCTGGTGTTTACCAGCTGTATGCTATTAACTTCCATACTCCATCTTGAATGCATCGGCCATATTGGATTTGAAATGACATTAACATTGGTTCTTTTTAAAGCAAATAAATCCATATTTTACAAATGAATGCATCGGCCATATTGGATTTGAAATGAGTATGAATATTGATTTGAAAAGTTTTAAGGAAAATAACTTCCCGATGAATTTACAAAGGAATGAAGAACTAGGAATAAAGGCATCTTAAAGGCTAGTAATATTTAAGTGTTGTTAAATAATCTGACATTCAGAACAAGTAACATGAGATAATGGGCAAGGAAGTCGTAATATGTGAATATCAATTTTATAAAGTTATTGTAATTTATAATCTGTATTATTTACAGCTGCGTTCAGAAATTAATTGCACATCAATTATTGTAAATGTCATACAAAGGTAAAGATATACAAAATTATACTATATCATATATACCAGTTTATACTATATTGAGGAGAGTTCTGAAGTCTGAGTTAAAAGTTGTGAGATACCATTTAGGTCCTAAAGAAACCGTTCGACCAGCTCTAGATTAAAAAAATGGTTTATCATATTATAAGTATTATGCAGTACAGAACACTTATTTTAATATAATATAATTATAAATTTATTTAATACTAAATTCAAGGACCTCAACAAAATCGAGTAAAAAATGCTACGAATTGTTACATATTACATATTTTGTATTAAATAATATTTTAAAGCAAGTAAATTCTATTTTTAAGCTGTAGTTTTTATTGTGTATGCAGTTTGCAAAATAGTATACTTACGTAAAAAAATAACTATGTACTTATTCAATTTTTTTTACAACTGGCATTTATTATTGCATACCTCTTTATTAATTTAAAGTATAATACATTTAAAGTATTTATAGTACTAGTTATTTTAAGCTATTGCATAGTTTGTATCGCGGGCCTTGAGCGCGGGGTCCGAATCCAGAAATTCCGTAACGAAAAAACCTCACGCTCCCCACTCCGTCGGGCGCGGAGGTGTGGCTTGAAGGCATAGCATGCAATAGCTTTACCGCGGCAGTCCCCGAGTGCCACACGTCTTTTTTTTATTCTTATACGTTAATTCTTTTAAGTTAATTTCCATCTATCAACAAAGAAACATTCAAAAACTGGGAAAATAATCCACGACGCAGTAGCAAAAATAAATATAAACCACCAAGTATTATCATTTCACCTCGTCATCTACTCTCATATATATTACTTAAATAATTATTTAACAAAGAAAACAGATCTCAATTGGAAGTAAGGCCAATTCAGTTTGCAATTTAGGTCATTGTGTTAAGGATGCCTCAAAGTCAGTAAGAACAAATATTGTCTGACCGACTTTTTATCATTTGTTTTAATTTCGCGGTCATACAAGTGTAAATACAGATAATACAACAGCTTAACAGATATAGGTTACTCTTGAATCCTTTTAAAAATAACAAAGAGTATTTGTAATTGTTGCAAGGGTATAGAAACTATTAAATTGTAGTACGTTATTTAATATTCAATAATAAGGTAATTAACTTATTGATGTAATAAATAAAATACTAAGAATAGAATAACATTTATTGTCTGAATATTTTTCTTCAACATCAATATTACATGCCGACGACATCAAACAATACCTACCATGATTTTCCATAACTGTCATTTAAAAATATAAAGCAACAAAAAAAAAATAAAAACACAGCTCTATCATCGTATGCTAGTCTGATCCTTTGAAAGAATACAATAAAATGCCATAATATTATGTTACTCAATTTGGTTCTAGTCTAGAATACCTACCTTATGTTTATAGATATTGAACCATTCATTTTTTATTCACAAGAAAAGAAAGAGCGTGTCTCCCGAGCAGACGTGTCAGAAGGGAAACTTCTTTGGCAAGATTGAAAGATACAAAATAAGTACGTAAGTATTCCAAGTCACGTCAAGTAAGCGACAAAATCGTCGCTTTACTCCATGACGTGACGGTATTGCTATGAGACGTTCTCGAAAATTTTACTCTCAATGCGCCTAAAGAAGTTCACTTCAAAAATGTTGAATATAGGAGGCGATCTTTCAGTCCTTCAATATACAATAATTTTCAATTTCATTATACAAATGGATCTAACTATCAGGAAAACAACGGCTACATATTTAAAAAAAAAACAACCGACTCGCGGGTCATAGCAAGTCAATAATCCAAGGTGGTAATGCACTCGACGAAGTGACAAAGAATTTTATCAACAACATGTTGTAAATAAATTGTTTTTAAAAACATTTGTAAATTGTGTCACGTAAAGATAAGCCGAGTCTGCGTCGATTCTATAATTGTGCGTCAAAGAATCGACAAAAATGTTTATTTTACGACTTTGTGAATATGTTAAGGGCGTAATTTACAATATTTCTTGCGGAGTTAATAAAATAGAACATTTTACAAATCGTTACATTGACCTTGATTGATTTATTGAACATAGAAGTTAGTGTGAAGTTTATAGTACAAATACCTACATACAAAAAAACTAGGTACTGCATTTTTTTTTCAATGCAAATTATACAAATATATTTATTAGTTCAAACCTTTATGAAAATGATATATTATATCACATTTGCAATAATGTTCGTCAAGACGTTTTTAAAATAGTTTCACTAAAACTTTGAGAATAATCGTAAAGCATACCTAAAGCTTTTGTACTTTTGCAAACTTCAAAGACTGTATTATTTTTTTGTAGTTAAAAAATAAACTTACTGTATTATAAACATGTTCTTTTAAAATGGTTTTTTTCCTATTATTCTACTTACTGCTAATAATTAAAAATAAATAAACGTTAGTTTAGTTGGCGTCATTTTTATGGAATGGCATTTACTGTCGTTCAAAGATCGTTATGTAAGGTCAGTGATACAACAATAATGCACATTAATCAATCAATGCTTATTGCATTTCGATCTATTTATAATTCTGCTAATTATAATTATTAGTTTTCCTACCCACACGCGGGAATAAAACAATGTCTAAAATTATGTAACGTTTTTCTTTTTCTCTTATTTTTTAAGAATGTCCAATAATTTTAGTCAGTTAAAGTTAAATGGGGGTAAATTGTGTGGTATAGTTGTATGTAGAGACTTTTTAAGGTAAGTATAATTATAAGATTTCAACAAATTATTTTCATAAATTGCCTAATATAATAAATACATAAGTTATAGGTACGACGAAAAAATGCAATTTTGAGTTTGTTTATCGTTAGGAAACTGCAACAGTAGGTAATATATATTTATTTCCTTCATTTTCGATAACAAAGAGTATTTATATATTTCGAGGATAATTTGAACAAAATTACAGATAATATATTTCTATATACCTACTGGCTACTAGTAATCCAAATACTTTAACGAAAATACGTTGGTACTTAACGTTTTAACTAAGATAGTCCACTTAATTTTTGTGATAAAAATCAGGTAAAGTATTAAAACCCAATTAAACCGCATACACATTAATTATAATGCGCAATTAAAAAATTAACCCAACTAAAATATCTTGATAAACTATCTACAATCGGACAGATTAAATAAATCGCGCGGGAAAATATATTGACACCAACTGTCATTTAAAAGAAAAAAATAGACAATGAAAACCGGTGTATGGTAAAGATCATGCACATATCTTTAATGATATTCGGGTGCAAGGTAGGCTGATGGTATTTAAGATGAATGCGGAACGAGATACAGCTTAATGAAGAATAAGAAAAAAGATTTTCGTGCCGCCCGCGCCATCTTGGTTTATGGCGCGAAAATACTGTGAGACTGCAGCGAATTGGATGTCGTAAATGCTGTATAAATTACTGTTGGTTTTGTTTTTATATTTTCGTAGTATGGGAAGTGAAACTAGTTAGGCTATTTAATGGTAAGATATGTACGTACAAAACGATTAACCAATGGATGTTTTTTTTCTTATTTCTAGTATTATTGTTACGTATATTTTGTAGAAGAACTGCATTTCTTTTGGATTAAAGACTCCTTTGTGAAAGATTTGAAAAAAAAAATAAAGAATAGAAAAAAATCGGTCCTGAGGCGGGAATAACGTAATGAAACAAAAAAATTTAAACATGGAATAATAAACTTAAAAGATCATTATTAATTAATTTGACCTATGAATTATATAATATTTCATTTTATTTAATTAAAAATAATCTGCCATTCAAAAAGGTGTTTACAGATTATACACATTTACAAAGGTACGACAAAATATCTCACCCAAACAAAAAAAGCTGTATTATAAGAACCATCACCAAAAATATTGACATCTATTCATATGACCTTATAATGAAACATCTATTTTTATATCATCAAATGTCGAAAGAAAATTAGTATCATGTGTATAGGTATAAAATGTAGAAAGATGTCAAGGCCCGTCAAACATTTTCTTATGAATAAATGATAAAAATAATTTGCGTCGTCTCTGTAATCCACATAACAACATTACGAAAGAATATGGTACAAGGTGACAAATTGTTAGTAATTCTTTATCAGAAAGATTACACTGTCTGCTTTTATTGTTCTTTCAGTTGTTTTTACTAAAGAAACAAAAACGTTTATGTATGTCGCAAACATAATATTATAATTTGTAAAGGAATGTCAGATGCAGTTTGTATTTAATCAATGTTTCCTGATCGATTTTTAGGGACATAAGTAGAGCAGTACAAATATATTTCGATCAAAATCAGAACCTCTTGATTATAAGGCCAATAATATGCATATTTTAGAGCATATAACACGTTATCAAATATTTTAAATCGATTCAAAACTCAAACATTGATTTATTCAATTAGACTTCTTCTAGAAGCACTTTTGAATCGTCATAACATATTTTTTTAACATTTACCACCGATTCGGAAAGCAGTATCTACGGAGAAGAAACGGCAAGAATATCTCCATAGTTGCGCTATGATCTACACAATAAACAACATACTTAATTGTATATTGTAAAAACTAAAACCTTGTAATTAATAACCCTACGAGTTTTTAACTGATTGCACATTTTACTTAACAAAGAGATCTTATAAGTTGTTATGATATTTTCCGATTACACAGACGAAGTCGGGGCAATCAGGTAGATGATCAATGCAAGATGTATTCAAAGATATCAAGTCCTTGAAAACAATGAATGAACGGAAAGTTTTACAATTTTATTGCGACGAATAAAAAATTCCGACTTCAATGAATTCAAAAAGGTACAAAATACAGATTAATTATAAATGGAAAATCACGTGTTTTAAAATGGAGTCACGTGAATGAAAAACATGTAAAAAACTTATAAATATGTACCGAAATTTTATAATCTTTTGTGAGATAATGCGTTTGCTTTGGATAATGTTTTTTAAAACAAATTTTATGTAAGTGTCCAAGTGTTTATTTACATAGGTCTTTGGTGGGATGAGCTGGTTTTTTTTCTGGATTGGATTATCATGATATTTTTTGCTTTGTGGAATTTTTTAGAGGAATGTTATGTTAATAAAAGTGTACATGTTAACTCAATTGTATTTTTATTTTTCCTTGTATTTGTAGTTCATTATATTAATATGTAGCTTACGTATTAATGAGTTTAATTTTATATTGACTAATAATTTAATAATATTAGGTTGGTACTTAAAGGGTAACTGAGGAGCTTTCCTTGATAAAACTGTAGGTATAGTTATAAGCTTTATTGTTTCCAATTTAACATACCTATTACATTCGAAATTAACCTAAAGTATAATACCACAGTATTACAATATTTCCTACAGTATGGCAACGAATGTACTTGCACAGAGAAACGGAGGGGAACTGGCGGGGGGTCGGGCGACGCGGGCCGCGTAATGCAATCACGCTTAGGTTGCATTACCTAACGCGAAAGGACGACGCATTCATATTTTTTGTGTAATAATTTTATTATACTTACATGTTCTCTAATGGCGCGCATAAACTATTTTGTGTATGGATGTAAATCTTCATCGAAATCCCAGAAGTTATTAAGATATTTTATTTGTATCTATAGAATTTTAATCAAATCTGTGTATATGTTGTTCTCATTCTTGTCTTATCAGATTGTACATCCCAATGCGAATGCATTACTTAAATAAATGTTGTAATAGACAATTAAGAACATCCAAAAATAAAGTGTCACGTAAATATTTAGCAGTGCAATATATGTAATTATATATGTATTTATGAACAAATAATTACATCAGATTTAATAATCGCAATTATTTTGAATGTACATATGAATAAATGATTTCATCATAATATTAATAATCACAATTGTTTTAATTCCCATTTGTTGCAACCCTAGCATATTTTCGTGTGGCAGCGTAAGTACCTACGCTGGCGGCGGCATCGCGCGACATCAAAGGCGTTTTCTTACTGTAGGAAATATTATTGTAATACTGTGATAATACTATATATTGAATTTGTGTATTAGGTACATTACCTATATACTACGTTATTATTTCGAATATCTCTCAATCTTAACTGTGTATTAGTAACCTGCAAGACTCTACTTAAAAAAAAAAAATTTATCATCAACCTAACTTACTTCATAACCTAAACAATCTGTCCCAAAAAGTGCAATATTAAGATTTCATAACGATTATTTCACACGAGCGGACCGCCTAGTGGAACGGTAAGACCTACCTCAATACGCGCTGGTATGTGTGCCGTATGCGCGCTCGCAACAGAAGCGGGTATTTTGAGACGTATGATTAGCAAATAAGGTTTTGTAAAACTTTTATACAATTTTTTTTTAGGATTATGGATGAAAAGAACCTGCCTATTTGTTTCCATTGTAGGTTGTTTAATCCTACTTATATTATAAATTTGTATGTTTGTTTGTTACTCCTTTACGCAATAACTGCTTAACCGATTTTCATGAAATTTAGCACACACATAGAGGGTAACTTGAATATACACATAGGATAGTTTTTTATTCCGATAATCTCACGGGAACGGGAACTATGCGGATTTCCCTTCATTACGAGGGCGAAGCTGCGGGCGAAAAGCTTGTTGAATTTAGTCCAAAAAAATATCAGTACTTTTAAAAGGAAGGTCAAACTAAAAATAATGACAATTTTGTATATGCTACCTAGAGCTTTTTTTTCTCTTCATTGTAGATAACATTGTTTAATGCTTTGAATTGACGTGTTTTCAAGCATTATTAATCGAAGAAAATGAAAATAATTCGACTAATACTTGAAAGGCTAATAATAATTATCAAGCCATACTTACCCTGAAAGCTCCCTTCTTTATAAATTACGGAAAATATCTGCTGTTTTAACTGTTTACCTACAAACTAAGATCTTGTTGATATTAAGGAAATAACAGATATTTAATAAATTTGGATAACTTTATTATAAAATAAAACCTTTATGTAATTTATTTTGGTTGATAAGCTACTGGCATATTTTGCAGAAATCGTTTCAGTAACTAGTCTGTTGTTGAAAAAGTTACTCTATCTCTCTATTTTGTCTTCTGTTGTTCTTAAAATCATTCAGCTCCATATTATAGCTAGGAAATATATTATTGATTCATAAAGTACCTTACACCCAAAACTGTGTGTTTATATACTCCAGTTTCTAAAAAAGGACTACGTCTTTATTTCCATCGTACTGTACGATAGATATCTAAAGCTAAATCTATGTAAAATTCATATAAAGCAGCGGATATCTAAAGCGTCTATATTAAAATCATATAAACCAGCAAATAAAGTGCACCAATAGGTTGCTAACCGTACATTAACAAGCATCCGCGCCATTGACTTTCTTGGTGCCATTAACCGAATAACCCATTGCACAAAGAACTGACGCTTTTCAAGGTGAACGCACACACACAAACAACCACACACATACAGCCCCCTCTCCCGTCGTGTGATTCAAAATAACAACCCACAATTTTATCCTTACAACCCATTACAGAAACACAAGCAAAATACAACCTTAACACGATAGTTTAGAATCCATTATGTGAAAACCAAACGCAATCGAACGTTGATGAGACGGGAAGGGTGCACGCACACATGAAAACGCAGACGGACGTTTATACAAGGTGCAGTCTGCACTCACACATACACTGTAAAGCTTTGTCGTGAATAGATTTTTATGTAAAGCGTAGGTCTTTATTTAATATTTAAATGTTATGAGATTATGGTCAATGTGGTTGGTTACCTGTAGTTATAATATGCGTTATAACATAAGGTTCTTTGCCTTTTAGTTTGTATTTAGAGAAGTTCTATAAAAATTAGTATTGGGTTATTGTTTGTGGTAAAGATTTTGGAGCTTTTATTTATATATTCACTTAGATAGTTTAAAGAAGCTCACGTAAAGCTCAACGACTTTTTTACCTTTAAATTCAATATGTATTTTATAATATGTTCATACCACGCTAAATCCTGACCTTTCAAATAAAAAAAAAATATAAAAGTTCATTTTTTTCTATATTTTGTGACTGACCCTTTTATATACGTTTTTATATTACTTTAACACTGAAAGCGTTTCACTTAAAAACGGTCCTAACGAAGTAAGGTTTAATGGAATTTTAATTATAAGAATAAGCTTTTTTTACAATATAAACCTGAAAACGGTTAATTTTAATTAAACGAACGAAAGCTTTTCACCAGCACTTTCGAACAACAATATCGAAAGAAATTAAGTCAACAAACTTCGATAAAATGTTAAGTAAAACACAAATAAAAATGTTTAATTACAAGAATTTACATTAAACATGCTAATAACACGTGTGAGACAATTTTATCATGTTTCGCAATCATACCTCAGTTGTGGTTAGTGCAAAGCCCCTAGTTCAAGAAACTGCTATTAATTATGTTAAAACATATTAATAGTTTATATTTAATCAATTTCATTTTTGTTGTCTTTTGTTTTTATATATTTCTATTTGCTATTAGACAGCGCTTTTAACTACAGAAAAGTAATGGGCAAAATATGCTATAATAGACTACAAGCCGGCAAGGGAAAAAAATATGGGTCAATTGAACCACCAGGGGACATATCTAGAAC
>CAJQZM010029326.1:0-20549 GCA_907164665.1 Colias nastes | reverse complement strand
ACGAAGCGATTTTACATGATTTTAGTGTCTAAAGATAGTGCTAAGCTAGAGAGTAATATATAGGTTAGATTTATCGCGGTAAAAGATTTCAAATCAGAGCAAATTCGCAGAAAAAAAAGATATTATAAATTCGAATGTGTTTGTTTATGTGCCTTTATATCACGTTGCAACGAAGCGGATTTATATTGCAATATATTTATTTATAGCATTCAGCAAATCCGGGATAAGATAGATTTAATAAAGTCTAAATACGTGCAAATTGCGTTAGGATTGTAATTTTATTGTTACGGTCATAATCCTCGACCCTCAAGGATCGGTCATCTTGATCCTGGATTATTTAATTTTGGGATGGAAATTCCAGTTTGACTTTGGTGTTTCTGTTTGTGTTTATACTGAGCTGGGATTTAGGAATTTTTGCATGAAATGAGTGTTATATGAAAGTTTTGATTTGAGGAATTAATAAACTTTTTAACGGAAAGTTAATTGTGGAGGAAATCGTATGGAACTTTTTTCAGTCGAAATAATCATTATTCTCTTGGAAAATGTTTTAGAGCATTTTGGTGGTGTAAGTAATAAATAAAAATGCTTCTCTGTTGTTCAAAATTGTATTTATAGTAGCATAGTGTCATGTGATCGTTATAATAAATACATACTAGCGCTCACCTCTTCTTCGACTGGTAATTCGTTTAAATATTTTCAAATAATTATAAGTAAAAAAAATATAGCTCTACCACGACTCTACTTACATGAAAGTATTTTCAAAATCGTTACATCCTTTTTGGAGCTTATTCTGTATATATCAAATGTAAAATAACTATTATCATAATAGTATGATGATGTCAGAGATTGAACAATAACCTAAAAGAGCACAAAAATCCATTTCACAGCAACAAGGGTATTCACGAACGGATTATGTTTCACATCTTGGAATAACGTCTTATGTAGCGTAGTAATGTGTAAGCTGAAAGCGATTTTATGATAATGGTGGAAGGTTTAATTTTGTATGACATTTAAGTGTGTGAAGAATGTAATTAGAGGACATTTTATAAGATAACGAGAGCCATAATGATATTTGTACAAATTTGGAAATTAAATTAAATAATACAAACATAAAAATGGGTTGTATGTTTGTCTGGTAATAGACTGTAATTGAAAAATATTAATTATTTCTGGTATATTAACACCACGGCAGTATAATATAGTTACATTTCATTAAAAATAAATGATCACAATATATCTGGTTTGGATTGTTTATATTGAAAACATGAATACACACTAAACACGGAGGTATTTGCTTATGTCAATTTTACGCCAATAAAAACTTTTACACACACAAATCTGTATTCCTTCTTAATTATCGTATTAAATCGATTACTTTTACGATAACGATTACGATTATTTTAATAGGATTACATACATCGTCATACACTTTCTTTGGATTAGCAAACATTTATTTTTATTAAATCGCTCATAACTTGTACCACAGAAAATATATAAAGCTGTTTGTTCATAGCATACGAGCCAACAATATTAGGATTACGTAGTTAATGTCATTTTCTGTATTCTTTCACACGTGTTTCTAGTTAGAGTCTAGGATTTCTGAATCTGGTTGAATAAGATTTGAAGGAAGGTGTTTTAGAATTTATCTTGGTTTTTGTATTTATGTTTAGGTTTTGTCTTTGCATATTATTTATACTAATATTAAAAAGCTGAAGAGTTTGTTTCTTTGAATGCGCTAATCTCAAGAACTACTGTTCCGATTTGAAAAATTCTTTCAGTGTTGAATAGCCCATTTATCGGGGAATGCTATAGGCTATAATATATCGTCACGCTAAGACCAACAGAAGCGGAGCCACGCGGGTAAAACCGCGGAGCGTCGCTAGTGTGAAATATTTCTTTATATTTTAGATCGTTTTAGCTTTAATGTGTTTTTACACGTTTCTTTAAATCGTGAGCTACATTTTAATTACTTGGTAAAAACTTAGCTATATTCGGTTGCAGGAGGAGAGACTTACAAACATAATTATTTAATAAATATTGTAACAACAGCTGATACACTTATTTGATATAAGTTGCAATATATTCTATAATTTATATAGAGTCAATACCCAAAGACATACCTACATACATAATAGTTAATTAATGGTCAAATTCGCGTCATGGCAATACCAATACGTCATGGAGTAAGGCGACAATTTTGGTATCTTTAAAACTTGCCAAAGAAGTTTCACTTCTGACACACACGCTCTTTTTTAGTTTTTGAAACAATATTGATTATTTATTTTTTATTTCCAGATCACGCCTCATCTCTCGTCGGACAGACAGCTCGACTCCGCTGCCGTATCTACGGCAAGTCGTGTGGAGAGATGCACAGCATCAAGTGGTACAAGGCTGACACCAGGGTTTACGTGTATTCTGCTTCTAAAGATGCGGCTATTAATAGACCGGAGGGCGATATGATGGATCGGTAAGAATTTTTTAAATATTGTTTTAATTAGTAGTGGTTTAAAATTAGTTATTTTATGAATCATATTAAAGAAAGTATTATTCATATCTCAAAAATATCTGTAAGATGATAATAATACGGTTTCTTCCCTTTTTATCCTCTGAAATTGATGATTATTATTAGTGAACAATTTATAAGATTATTTATGTTTTTATTATTAAATTATGTATAAATAATGTGAATAGACGGGTCTTCACAGAGCGAGCAGCCTCGCGAGGCAATTGATGTGCGAAAATCTATGAGGACGTGGGCCGTCCGAGGAAATATATGCCACCATTTTTCTTCTATGTGGAACTGCTTCATTACTTCATAATAATATAATAGAATTACATCCGCCGCGCCTCTCTATCTGTTGGTGATAAAAAACTACTAAACCGATTTTCATTCTGTTTTCACTAATGGATAGTTCGGTAGTAGAGGAAAGTAAGTACTCGTACATAATATGTGAAGGAATAGATAACACGGACGAAGCCGTGGGCATGAAGTTGGCATTAAATAAAACCTTACATATTTCGTAGATTTTAATGTTCCATATTATAATGTCCTCTAGCTACAGGAAATTATTTGTTTTCGTAAACAAATCAATAAATGTATCCATTCAAATGCATTATTGTATAAATAACTACAAAAGTTCTCATACTCCCGGAATGAAACTCGAAAGTTTTATGAAAAATTGTCATCCCCATTTAAAAGTTTCGCACACGTCAAACTGTTCTGTTGTTGTTGAATTTTTAATAGAACCAGTAACTACTTGAGCAATGGCAGGAAAATTGAAACGTTTCCGTTGTCTGACGATAAATTTCTATATACATATATAAAAACAGTTGGTCTTAGCGTGATGATATTATATAACCTATAGCCTTTCTCGATAAATAGGCTATCTAACACCGAAAGAATTTTTCAAATTGGACCAGTAGTGCCTGAGATTAGCGTGTTCAAAAAAACTCTTCAGTTTTATTATTTTAATATAGTGACAGGAAAATTGAAATCAATCTACCACTCGATTCTAACACATAATATGAATATTTTGTTTCAAAGTCAGTTAAGTTGAATAAACGCAGTAAAAAGCATAAAATCAGTTCAAACATAGCGGTGTAATGGAAAGAGACCCGATACCATTGCCACTTGTTAATAAATCCAATTGGATTATTACCTATACTCGATTCAATGCGACGGGCACTTAATACGTATTCAAACTCTATTGCTATTTGAGATTTTATTTTACTAAAATTTTACAGGCAGGTAAGCTAGGTATTTCCTGAAATGTGGTATACAGAAATGTAATAATAAATAAGTACTTTCACAAAAATATTGCTATTTTGTTCGTCATTAATCAATAAGGATGTACTCATGACAATGATGAAGTTGTTAATAAAAATGTAAGAGGAGAAATTGAATCCAAGACTAACTGTTAAAAATCTGTTATAGTATCATTCCACATAAAGGCGTTTAATTATTACATCAATATTCAAATCAACAGCCCTTTGATATGGGATCTTTATGAATCTAGTATGTTTCATTAAAACCGATTCAGCAATTCCGCTATAACAAGCAACACGATTTTATATTTTTGGTTTTATGGCATTCAAATGCTTTATAAATATAAATTTATAAAGAATAGAAAAAATTCGATCACGAGGCGGGACTCGAACCCGCATCCTTTCGCGCCATTCCGGGGCGGATGCCTGACCAACTCAGCCACTCGTGACCCGCCAGAGCAATCGAATTTATTCTATTCCTTCAGTTTTATGTGTCTGAATGGCGCGAAAGGATGCGGGTTCGAGTCCCGCCTCGTGATCGAATTTTTTCTATTCTTTATAAATTTATAAATTTATAAGCAACACGATTTTCAAATTTATTATACAACTTAGCATGCACAAAATATTGCATCGCTATTTATTTTTATGCTTATTACCTCACATAATCACTAGTGACTTTAAAACTTCCATAAACACTAACTACATAGAAATCTTTACGACATTACCAAGAAATAAAGTGTTTGCAATTAACATGCGACATTCCTAAAGAAAATACTCATTACTGCAAAAAAATAATAGCAATAGAAATACAATGGCCTTTGCACACGTAATCGTCCTATTCTGATCTCATTGCACATTCTATAACTTTTAGAATACGCTTCGCAAACTGAAATGAACCTTAATATTACGAAATAAGGTTCACATTGCAATGCACGCTACACTAGACTGACATTTACAAGTGCCAGTACTAGAAGCGTATTTGTCTAAATTATTCAACGAACTAACCACATCAGATATATTACATTGCGGGATTTATTCTTGGAAATGAATGTTTTACAAGTGAAACCGACATGTAGTGGGTCCAGTTTCAGATACGCCATTTGAGACGGATTTTTATGGTGAAGGGAATTATATGAGGTTCGTAATGAGCCTTTTTGTAAAAGATATGTAATAAAGATAAATAATATGAATGAGTTATTTGTGAAACGAGTCGCCCACGGCTTGCTTTGCGATATATTGCATATATTATGATAAATATGAAGTGTATGTTTGTTTAGTTGAACGTGCTTATATTATGAATTACGTATTTATGGAATTGAATATATATTTTTTCATAGTTTAGCTCATATATCTTAGTCTATAATAAAGTATAGTTGTTTTGATTGAATGTTTTTCTCAAAAACTGCTAGACGAATACGAATTAAAATACATATTTTTGTTTCCTGTATCCAATTTACTGTGGCTGTAAGCTATATTACATCTCGCTACGATAAAAGGAGCGGAGTATCAAAGAAAAATTTCGCAAATTACATAAGAAAAGCCGTCTTATCGACTCCCACGTGAAGTCACAGGCAAAGCTATGTATAAATTGAGCTTCAAGGACAGTTTAAATTAGAAATCCTTATTCAGATTTGTATTTAGTCTCTATACATCTTCTCTATAATATAAAATAAATCGCAAAATGTGTTGATAAACGCATAACTCGAGAACGGCTGAACCAATTTCGTTAATTCTTTTTTTATAATATTCCTTGAAGTACGAAAATGGTTCTTATGCAGAGAAAACGTAAATATGTACCACGGGCGAAGCCGGGGCGAACCGCTAGTCAATAATAAAACTCATACGGAAGACTGTCAGTAAATTCCAAATTAATTTAACATGGCCAAGATTCAACAGATTTTGAGTTAAGTAAAAACTTGGCAACTTAATTAACAAAAGTTACATCAGATAAATGTGAAACAGAATCACGGATTCCATTTGGGATATTATCTCGACTCGCGCTTGACCGAATCGGATTTTCATTCTAGATAAATGTTATGCCTTTAATTGGATTTAAGGAAATGCAACTAATATTATAAGCCACAGTTTGTTTAGTTTAGTTTCTTTCACTAGAGAATTACTGAACAGAATCTTAATGCAATTTAGTAAGTATCTACTTACTGCAATATTAAAGCTACTTTTTATACAGGTAATATCATGTTAATGAGTCGACTGAAGATATAGAAAATAGGAGTAACTTGCTTCTCAATATCCTGTTTCATACGATGAAGATCTTGAACTACTTACCCCCTACAGTGTCCTTCAACAACAGCAATACATAGCGTTCTAAAAAATAAGATTTTGGTAAAGCACGTGCATTATAAGAGTTCTGATTGTACATAGGTGGCGGTGACCACTTAACATCAAGTAGCTCACATGCAACCTTATTTTACAATCCCCTATTTTTCTAACAATTTTAAAACTATTCATGATATAATATCAATAAATATAGACTACGTATAAAGGAAAATAAACCAGCTGATTTTAAAACTTTTACCTCCAAGCTTTTGCTTTTATTATAATATACTTAAACCTTTATACTATAAAACAAGTTTATAAAGGAAATTTAATATCTAAAAGATACATACAGAAGACTTAACTCAATAAGCCATGTTTATCTAATGTCCTAGAAATTTATGTTAAGATAATTAATAATACCTCAACGAGCTTTGAGCTAAAATTGAAAATTAAACTTTATCCCTATGGACATAAAATATAAATCAGCATCAGCGACATGACAATATTTGTCCAGTTGTAACTCCGGTCCGTAACTGTATTAAACTAACTCGCTGATAATGTGCTACGTGAGTGCTACGAAGATCACGTAGCAATGTGCTACGCGGCACTGAGCGTAGCCTGTAGCGGGATTGAAATGTTGCAAATTGTTAATTAGAAATATTTGCTCTTTTGGGGAAATGAAAATTAATTAATACGTGTAATGGGTGTTTTGAGTAAATAAGTTTTAAACTGACTTTATGTAGAGCTAAAGTCGCAAACGATTGGATCTATTTTGATGGCGTTTGAAGTTTATATTTAATCTCTTTGTATACAAAATTGATGATTCATAAGAATCGAAATAGTTTTATTGTTATACTTATATAGCGATATGGTCAAAACCAAAGTAGAATTGGGCAGACATATTTTCTATTTTTTAATAGATGAGCTTTTACTATAGACTAAAAGCGGGTTTTTTAATTATTGAAAATTGATTTAATTATGGTTCGAAAAACTTATATCATACAAGAAATACTTTATTCAAAAACTGGCCATAAGTCAAATTCCTATGTCATATATTCCTATAAGATAGATTATAACTTAGACCACAGAAAATTTCGGTTGAATTTAAATTTATATAACTTGTGTTCTTCGAATTATGAGAACCAGGGCACAGGCTTAATTCCCGGGGACTAAGTTTTGACCTTAATGAAATTAACTTAACTGGATGCAGTTCTGAATATTTTACCGCATGTTTTATAAATTCACTTGCAATTGTCAAATAGTTTTCTCTTGTGAAAATATACTGTGGAGTTGTTTCAAGCTGTTGTTTAAGATGATGTTCAGTAATTTTAGTTGTTGGAAATTATTTTAAATACGTGTTTAATTGAATACTTTCGAATGGTGAGATGCCTTCTGAGTTAATAATTATTTTGTTGAAAAAAAATAGTTAAATAATCATTTTTATATATTACCAGCTGTGCTCCGTGCTTTCACCCGCATTTCTCCGCTCCTGTTGGTCTTAGCGTGATGATATATAGCCTTCCTCGATAAATGGGCTATCTAACACCGAAAGAATTTTTCAAATCGGACCAGTAGTTCCTGAGATTAGCGCGTTCAAACAAACAAACAACAAACACAACAGCTGAACAAACTCTTCAGCTTTATAATATTATATAGTATAGATTTATGCATTTATGTACTGGTTTACCTACCTCCTCCTCCTTTCTACTGTTACCTTACAGAGTGTGTTTGTTGCCTGGAAGATATCACTCCTTATTGATAAGACTGCCTTCTGTGGTCTTGTTATAAGTATTAAAATAATAAAAAAAATTGTCTCCTGTCATTTATTTTTATTTTATACGCTTAGTGACAGCTATAATCCTTACAATGAACATTTGGTAGTGAAATTTAAGCAAATTAGCGTAAACGCGTTAGTTACGAAGTACCCCCATTACACGTGTAGTTAAATTAGTCGGTTACTTTTATAGTTTGCGTAATGCGACGGGTCCTTTTTGAATTGTCTGTGTTACAATTCTAAAGTCCGGAGTACCTAGGTTAAGGTTAATAAGAGATTTAAAATTTATTCAACTTGAATATTAGTAAAAAGAAGATATATATTAGGGGAAGAAGGTTGAATACGTTTATATATTAATGAAAAATTATTTAAATTAGATGAATATGTATAAATCACTAGCAAAATATAATTGTAAATGGATGTCTAGTTTTAATTAACTTGTATGAGGTTACTTTAAAAATTCTTCAAATGTTTGTGTGCACACGTTTGAAATTTACATATTATTATGTAGATCGTGTTTAAAAATTCTTTAAACCAGCTTTATTGAAAGTATTTAATACAGAAAAGGTTGTAGGTTTTAATTTAAGCGAAACGCTCACGTTAAAGAAATACTATATAATAATACCGGAGCTTTTTAATTTTTAGGAATATTATAAATAAGAATGTGTGTTTGTTTGTCTTTCTATATCGTCAAAACGGAGCGATTTATGATATTATTTTCGTGCCTGGAGATAGCAAGCTAAAGAGTGAACTTTTTGCTGTGGTGAAACATTCCCATGGAAATTATCTTTCATAACACGGGAAAAGCCGCGGGCGGAAAGCTAGTATACAAGTATTCTATAAGACACAAGTCTATTGTTCTATTCCCTATTGAATAGCCTAGGACACAGCTGAAGGCTAGCGCTTAGTATGTCTAAATGGGGGCGTATTATTGCGTCATTCAGAATTAGTATTAAATGTGAAATTGTTTTCCTAGATAAGTTATATGATTGAAATCTTAATAGTAAAGTAATATAAATAGAAACAATAGTGAGGAAGGTCCTTAAAAGTTTTCTGGTTGAAGTAGTAATAGTAAGGTTATCTATATTATAATAGTGAGTAAGGTAAGTCTATTAAATTCTGCATAATTTTATGTAATTATATCAAATTAACAGAGTTTTAAAACGATATTTTGAATGTGTGATTGAATGATCAGTTATGAAACAAATAAAACACAGAAAATTGTTACATAGTTTAATGTCAAAATTACGTATAGTATAAAAACAACAAACTAATAAAACAATAAAAATAGCATTTATAATATACTCAGCACATAAAAAACTATACACACATTAACTACTCTAACTGTACTTTAACACACAATAATATTTTCTTAAAACAATACCATAAAATCTATTAATAAATTACTCCATAGTACACAGTCAAAAAGCTCATTCGTTCAATTATCCAGACAAATCCCAAAACGACCGATTGAGCTCAGCTGAAGCGCACTAAAGTCCAAATTGACCGTGAGATGTTTCTTGGAAGTACATAATGATATTCTTGGACATTACATCAACGCCATCTAGTGATCAACTAAGCGAATCTTCTGGAAAGTACTACATAAATCTGCATTGAAAATCAGCTAATATCTTTGTATTAAATACAATTTATTTATTATTGATTATATTTTTTTAATATACGTGTTTTACTGTTAGTGTGGATAAATATAGTTATATTAATATAGGGCATATTGCATATTGATCATAAATATGTTACACTAATTTATTTTCTTTTTGTGAAATAGGCGAGCTTCCCATAATTCAGAGAGTTGCTACTTGAATCACTGTGGCAAAGAGGGTCCAATTGCATTCAATATACAGTCTACTATTATATACTAAATAAATGTTACAGGCAAAGAGGGTCCAATTGCATTCAATATACAGTCTACTATTATATACTAGAAAATATGACATAGTTTTTAAATTTATTTATTCTTAACTAGCTTCACGTCCGGCGTCCTTCTGCACCCTGCTTGACCTGGAACAAAAACGAAAATAAATATAGAAGCAATTCCCATTTCCCAGAATTTTTTTACCGATGTAAAGCTAATTATATTATTTTTGGCCTTGTAGTTTAAAATATGTTAATGCTTTGCTAATATCGGCTAGTAGGGTAAAAAAACTGACTATTCATAAGCACACATTTTAAACGAATAAAAAATGTTTAGCTTATAATATAGATACTAACATATAAACGATAATGTAAAAAGATAATGTAATTTTAAATCATTGATAATAATCAATGCAAATATGCAAGCAAAATGTTCGTTCATTATATTGGTATCAGTCTGTATAATGAAATTGTTCCGATCTGACGCGATACGGAAACATCTACGGATATTGTTAAAATGTTATGGGAAACTGTGTTTTAAAAATTGGCTTTAAAAATGATTACAATACAATACAATACAAAATTATTTATTTAACACACACATACAGAAGAAAAGAAAAAGAAAAGAGAAAAACATATAAGCTACCTACAACATGTTAAATAGGCGGCCTTATCGCTTTCAAGCGATCTCTGCCAGGCAACCTTTGGATAGGATTAGTTTATTTTGTTAGATTATTTTGTGAAGAATATATCTTAGGCATGTAAAAGATAGATGTGTTTTGATGGGAACAAAATTTACAGCCAGTGATTTTTTTTAAGTGAAACTTCTTCAGGCACTTTGAGAGTAAAATTTCAAGGTCACGTCATGGCAATACCGTCACGTCATGGAGTTAGGCGAAGATTTTGGTTTCTTTGAATCTTGCCAAAGAAGTCACTTCTGACACGTGTGCTCGGCACACGCACTCTTTTTTATGTATTGTAGAATTATTATTATTCATCATTTTTATAAGTCGATTTAGATTAGTTTATATGCAAATACTTAAAAAAAATTAAAATTGACTTCATTGTAAATAAGTACATGAACGTATACTGATACTTATACAATGATTAAGAACAACTTCTTGCTAAGGTTACAGTAATAACCTATTCTATTAGTGAATCCATAAAACTATAATTGATTTAACCTAAACCAATTATTATTTTCCAAGCTATTACAGGCCGTATTATCACCAATTTAAGACTCAATATATTAAAATTAAATCTAAGATTCAATTTCGCAATTTCCTAAATCCTAGTCCAAATTTGGTCCCAATTAAGCTAGATCAAAATTCATTTTAACATTACCGTTATCAAACAATTTTAGTGCGGCAGTTAATTAAATTACTAAACAATCCGTAAATTCCTGTCCCAGAACGATACTCATATTAATTTTACGCACAGTGCTCCGCTAAAATAGATTTTAGTATAACACGAATACATGTGTATAGTCCCTATTACTATATGAGGGTCTACACACATCCGATCGCGTTAATAGCTCTATACATAACCGCAGTACTCTTAATGAGGATGAGCACTCTTAACGGCTAGTTGCATTCAATGGTTTTTGAACTTGCAGGTTAAGTGACAAATGGCGCGGTCAGTTTATGGATGGGTGACTTGAACACTTACTGATTACAGATAGTCGTCCTTTGAGCGTGTTTTGAACCGTAACAAAATTTTCTACTAGCTATCGAATTTATCAGAAAACTTGACGGTTTTGAATTCAACCACACCCCGGACACTCCATACAAAATTATCGTTTTGACAGTCACACTGTAGAGACTGCAAATGTGTGTGTTAACGCTTTATGGTTGGCACATTTGTGACTAGCGTAAAAAAAAATTCGCGTTTTTCTGATGAAATACATCCGTAAACAGCACAATATCTAACCATTTTCTACGAAAAACGATTATCACAAATCCAAAATAATAAAATTACTTTAAGTCAATTTGATTAATGTTGTCAATCTTCGTTGCGTATCGTCCTTGCAGAAAAATATGGCCCATTTTAATCACGATCGCGCGGGGTGAGGTAAGTTTAATTTTGGCGGGAGGCGGAGAGTGTCCGTTCTGTAGCGTTTAGCTACTATTATGTATTCTGTGATTCAACATTATTTTGAATTAAATCTCAGTACATGTAAGGTTTTCATTTACATGTTGTATGTTGAATAAATAAAGTCAGTAAAAAATATGCTCATGTGACATGTTCAATAGGTACTCTTTATTTTTCGTATTACCAATGTGAATCATGTAATAATTATTAACAAAACAAAAATCCCAGGTCTGCGTTAAAAATGAAATAAATTGCGAATTGATTATAACTTTAATGTACCCAGTGATTCTAACACCATAATAAACTTTTAACGTTACGTTAAAAATATACACAGTCACACACGTAAAAACATAACCCTCTCTCGCGCACACGAGTATTATACCCGGCCAATTTAAAATTTCCGTGCGGTAAATATTTCTCATATTGCATCGTTCAATTCTTTCATATAGCTTCGTTCTCTGTTGACTAAGACGCAATATGCTTGCAAATATTAAGTGTTCAAGACTGAGAATTGTACTGTTACGATATTAAACTGGATATTATCGTAATATTTTTAAGTATTGCAATAATAGAAAGTATGAGGAAATTAAATTGTATAAAACTTTAGAATCGATAGCTATTAATACTATTATTTATACTTAAAAAAAATATATAAGAAAGAAGCCTGTTAGAACTCTTAAAAAAATATAACTTATAATAATAATTCACCGTCAAAAAAGCAGATATCAAATTAATCTTTTAGTTAAAAAAAATTTAATAATTAAGAAACGTCATGTGTAATAACTTAACATGATAACAAAGTGAAAAGATTTTACTTTGCGAGTACATTGCTGAATTTATAAGAAAGCTTTCTTCACATTTTTACACACGACTCAATGTATATCGTTAACAATTATATAGGTATCACCATCAAATATCACTCAGGTGAATCTCCAAAGAAAAAGATCACTCTGAAATTCTGATGGTAAAAGTCAAAAGCCCACGGTATTTAAGTACAAAAAGCGTTGAAAGCGCTTTGACCGTTGGTTGCGCGCTCGGCCGGAAAATACTGGCGCGATTCAGTTCAGGCCAGTTTTAACCGGATCGCGTTAGGCTGGGTGTGCACGAGCGACGGGTTGTCGGCAGTGCGACTATTTTGTATTTTCTTAAAATATGATTTTCTTGATATACAAATGTTGTAAACATGAAAGATTTGTATTTTTGTGTGGGATGAATAAACTCAATAGCTAATCTGTTGATTTTAAAGATTATTTCCTTGGTAGAAATTGATATATATTTAACAAGTAACATAGGCAAATTTTTACTCGAGTTGACCCGGTTGAAATAGGTATTACTTATTCCTTGAAATTTCAGAAATTTTTAAAGGATAACATGTTTCACATTATTTTATGGCAATAAATTAATAACTAAGCTAGCCAACGTAAGTATATACCACGGTAGACTAATTAGAGGTGTTAATGCATTGAGATATACATATGGAGACGACACCGCCTACATCACTTATGTTCCGCTCAACATACGCCATATGGCGTAACTGCACGCTCATTTTTTATTTGTTTTAAAGTGAAACGCATCAAATATGCCTTCGTGTGTGTTACGATATTGCACAAATAATACAAATAATACGGAAAAGTGCAAAGGAATAACTTTCATCGGTAAATACCTAACTAGATAATAATTTTTAAAACTTAGTTAGAGCAAAAAATGGCGCACAGATTTTGTTCGTGGTGTTTCCTCCATACGTAGTAATATTATCTCAATGTGTTAATGTAAATATTTATGAAACCTAAACTTCTCAACTAATTTTATATCTACCTAAGTACTCGAAGTTGTTCAACTTGGCAAGTGTTTAATTAAAACATAATTATTGTTACGACTTTCAAGTTTATGGAATGTTTTGAGTTTTAAGGTTAAATTATTGTTGTTCTATTTCATTTGAATGGCTTTTGTTTAACGAAATGAGATGGTTCACTAAAGCTTTAAGCTGATTATATTCTAGTTATTTTTATAATATTTTGTTAAATAAACTCAAAAAAGAATTATCGTACCTGTGTGCCAAATTTTATCAATTTCAAGCTGCGCCTTTAAAAACTGATGTTACAATTTTATTAATTCCTATTTTGGAATCAAAAAAAAATAGAAAAGACTTTGTGCTGTATGGTACATAATAAAAAAGTAAAAATCTTAACAATTTCACATTCTCAAAATGAAAATAGTACTAGGTACCTCACGCAACCGCAAGAATAGCAAATGTCATACAAATGTAAAACGCATTGCATTAAGTATACTCAAGTAAGATGTTCAGGTCTTACAATTACTTCAATAAGTCAAAGCTACAGCCACTTATAGCAAAGAAAAGGCATCACTTTGAGGTTCAATCGCTGGAGTGGAATACACCGACTCAAAAATACCGCTTCCACCTTATAGTTTTAGGCTGGGTATGCACTTGCGACTTGCGACTGAAAATGTATCTGTAGAATCATTTTAGTAAATAAATTTATCTGTATTTTATTTAGTTTTAGACAAAGAAAAAACAAATCATAACTATACTATAATAATATGATACCCAAGGGAATTATTTGAAAAATTGTAGTTTTATTAATACAATCGCATAAAGAGTCGCAATTTTAACCACATAAAATGATTTTATAAGTGTATGATTGTATAAGCCATGAAATAGTAAAGATTTCTAGTCTAGATTCATAATAAGTAATTATCTTAAATAAATCAAAAACCAATTTCAAATGCACAGATATTCACTATCAAGTCGCAAGTGTATACACAGCTTAAGTGCAAGGTAAAATGTCAGTTCAATTAATACGTCACTGGGTCGATCCGTACACCTGCGCGGGTTAATCAAGCAGATAGACACTAACGTAAACGACATGTGGATGCTTTTCATGTATGTATGTGTCACCTGATGGCACTGAATCACTATCCTATCTGCACTATACTGTACTACTATCCTATCCTATCCTAGTTTTGTTTGTTACTCCTTCACGCAAAAACTGCTGAACCGATTTTCATGAAATTTGGTACACACGTAGAGGGTAACTTGGATTAATATATAAGTAGGATAGTTTTTTTGCAGGAAATCCCACAGGAACGGGAACTATGTGGGTTTTTCTTTGAAAACGCGGGCGAAGCCGTGGACGGAAAGCTAGTATATTATAAAACAAAGCCCTCGGCCGAGTCTGTCCGTTTATTCGAAATTAATTAAAAAAAATATATTTATTCAAGTTTAAAGCGAGCAAAATCACGGTTCGACCTAGTCTTTTAATAATATGTAGCAGCTCTAACACATGCAAATTAAAACATTATCGCACGACACCATAACAATCGCAAATTGTAATTCACTTTGCATTTATCAAAAATTTAATATTATTTATTTCATTTTGGTTTAATTATGCCATTGTGAATGCCAATGTTCACGTAATTTACTGTGATTTTGGACGTCGCTACAGTCGTCTATAATTAATTAAATTTTGTAGGCTTCGTGCCGCGTGGCGATGGGATAGTTGCGTCCCCATTTCCCCTTGTGGGGGGATAAATGTCTTTCACATAGTTTTCACTGATTGATTTTCTTTTTGTATAAATAGGATTGTTTTGCCAGAACAAGACATTTGTTTATCCCCATGGGAAACAAACTCATCGATTCTACGCTTAAATATAAAAAAAGTATTATATGTATAATCATAATTTAGAAAGTCAAAGACGTTTTAAGATCGTGATTTTTTTAGTAAACGGAGCTTTCCATTTTCCTCATTTATAAACCTTCCTTTTGATAACTTGATTTATTAAAATAAGGTATATTATGAATTGTATTGTAAATAGTTTTAGTGTGAACTTTATTTTGCTTTATTTTTATATATAAATAAATAAATAAAAACAATTTATTGTACACACAGATGAAGTTGACAGAAAGACAATAAAAATGAGCACAAGAGGTTAAGGTACAGTAGGCGGTCTTATCGCTCATGAGCGATTTCTTCGTATATATATTATTCGTATTTTAGATTTTTAACATATTTTATTACAGCTACCTACGTAATATTATGTCATTTTCTCTTTCTTAACTAAAACTCAATATCCCATAAATGTAGTAGAAACAGAGTTCCGTTTGGAAGCCGTTTAAATATCTGGGAATAAACAAGAAGAGATTCCGCTCGCGTTGACCAAACTGTTTGGTTAGGCGCGGACAGTCGTGTTTATTGTCGCCCTAAGGGCGCGAAGGAATAAATTGTTGTGGCCAAGTTATAAGCGATTGGAGTAATAAAATATATATCATGTAGGTTATACTAGTAAAACTTCTCTAGGCGTGTTGAGAGATGGCAATATCAAGCGACGTTTTTGGTATCTTTGAATCTTCAAAGAAGTTGCACTTCTGAAACGTGTGCTCGGCACACACGCTTTTTCTATTGTATCGAATGTGTGGGTAAATATATGGATGCTTTATGAAATGCTTAAATCGAACTGAGTAATTTAGTTGTGTTTCCAAAAAATCATAATATCAACATAACAGTTACACGAATGAATACCCACCCTAATCCCACATTATAATGGGACCGTATCGCACAATCCCATCCCTTATCCCACACACGGAAGTGAACCAAAATAAATACGTTCGCAACACGAATACAAAGTCATGAGATTTCACTCCTGCATATATTTATTACTCTGGCGACAGTAAATAGTTTTTTAACTAGTTTCAGTCGGGTTAAATGTTTTAGTAGTTGACTGTACTGTACTGTTTGAGTTGAAAACATTACAAATGCGAAAGTTTGTGTGTTTGTCAGTTGATACAGAAAGTTTTGGCTAATTGAGATGCTGTTTTGGTGTAAGGTTGTGTTGATGGCATGTGAATTGTTATTGTCTTTTTTAGTGTTGATTATGTTTGTACTGTTTTCCATGAAGTATTTATTTTTACTTAGTTGCTATTGTATATGCCATTAGTTACTTCATTATGAATATAAATCGATATGGCTTCTCCTTTCTAGATATAAAAGAGAAGTAGGTTTGAAATGAGTATTTATGAATAAAAAGAGAAAGATGGAAAAATCTGTGTTGTAAACATAAAAAAGTAGCATATTATGTTATGCTCAATAAAGGCTATTTTATTATAAGTTAACAACGCGCGTTATTATACAAAATAGGCTACCTACTGGTAGAAATAAAATTAAATACGCGATTTATTATCCTACTAAAAAAATACGTATCCTTCTTATCAAAGCGAAGCCGCGGGCGAAACCTAGTTACATCTAGTCAAATAACATACGAAATAAAAGGTCTCATTTAGTACAAATGAGCGCTCTTTCCCGGAATTTCACGGCTCTCCCGGGAACGAGATAACGCGGGTGTAGCGGGAGGCACACGGACATACTAACAAAATAAGCGAAAGTATCAAATACTACACCGCCCGCGGCTTCGCCCGCGTAGTTCCCGCTCCTGTGAGTTTTCCGGGATAAAAAGTAGACTATGTCTTATTCTGGGTCTTCAGCTACCTATATACCAAATTTCATTGTAATCGGTTTAGTAGTATTTGCGTGAAAGTGTACCAAATATCCATCTATTTTCGATACGATCATATAATATAGGTATCGATATCGATATTAGGAACGTGGATGACATATTTTTGTGGCAAATTAAATTTGAAAAATGTGTTTTAATTTTTCTAACTATTACTACTTTAAATAATAATGTTATTGCTTAACTTAGATGACAATTCGTTTTAATTAACACCTATGAGGTCACAATGGCTTCACCATTTAATTCTTAATTTGATCGCATAGACATCTCATCATTTCATTTATACATTTTTTTTATTGTCATATTTTGTATAACTGATCGATTTTCTTTGCGTAAAAGTAGGCGATCAGCTTTCTGTGTCCTGCCGAAATATTTTTTGGTAAATTTCCACCGGGAATCGAACCCATCCTCACTTCTACGCACATGCGTTAGCCACTGTACCAAAATGACGTAAAATCGTGTAGTACCGTGTCGTCACGAATGTAGACCATAAATCTTCATGCAGAGACCTCCCGAGGGCACAGATCATATCGCTACAGACACAACCTTTATTACACTTTGAATAATAAAAATTTCTTTTGCAAATCTTGTGGGGGAAACATAGTTTATATCATTATGACAGCTCCGATAGATTTATTCGTGTGTAATGTTTGTTTTTAGTACATGTACAGGAAGTTTCTGTGTATTTTCGATTTGATGTGTTGATTTATTTATTAATGAAGGGAATTATAGGTGATATAAGTGCGCTTAAAAAAGAAGCAATGCAGAAATGTGAATTTTCGTAGGCGGCTTACTGACCTTGTAATGTATGTTGTATAAACATGTTGTATAGTGAACTATGAATATATATAGGGAACTATTATTTATTTTTTTACTATTATTTATGTCTTACATATTTTTATGGTTGGCTGGAAGAGATTGCTTATAAGCAATAAGGCCGCCTATTGTACACTTTTCAATTTTATGTATTTTAAATTTCTCTTACATGTACAATGAACTGTCATAAAATAAAATAAAATAAATAAAAAATATTTATGGAGTTTCTTATTACAAAACTTGTTTGTTGAAACCAGAAATATCTGGACAGACTGACGATTCCTAACATATATAGTATTATAACACAATGTGAATATGAAATTAATTATTTTAAAATAACCTTTAAACTGCGTAAACCGATGAAAATTTTATTCAAAGCTCTACCACGCTGGAAATTGCTCGACAAAAAAACATGAAATACATTTACTCGCGGTGTCATTTAACATGTTTGTAAGTATATCAAAAACCTTATTCTATTTTTACCCAGGGCAGTATATAAAATTCCGGGGTCTGCGGTCACCTCACGTACAATTTTTACGGCCCGGTTGTGCCGGTCATAAATAGCTGTTGTTTTTATCAAATACCGAAAATGTGTTGATGTTTTTTTGGATTTAAATTAAGATGGACCTTTGTGGTAAAATAATAAAATATAAATTGTATTATAAATCGTCTTTTCAAAGGGATCTTTACATAATAATATTTCACTTGCTTATTGTATTTCATAAGCAAGTGTCATATTATTATGTAATTATACTTTAACAAATACTATATTATTGAAGTGAAACTTCTTTATGCGCGTTGAGAATAAAATTTTAAGGTCGAGTCGTTACAATACCGGCACGTCGCGTCATGGAGTAAGGCGACGATTTTGAATCCTGCCAAAGAAGTTTTACTTCTGACACGAGTGCTCGGCATATAATATATTCGGGAATATATATTTGGATACCCAAATTCCATTAACACTATCAACAAGCAATGGATTTGTGTATTTTGTATGAATCTTTTGTCAAAATATTTTTAAAGGGTCGATCGGACCCTAAAGGTAGTTGTGTAAACTAAACACTAATGGCTTAAGCGTGTTACGAAAATGCGGTCATATGGGGTCAAATGTACCACGTGACGGGTTTTATTAAATAACGTATATAGGGTACAGGGTTGATATTTTTAAGTAATATTTTGTAAAGAATCTGATATGTAGTGATATGTAATGTAGGTTGATTTTTCTTTATATAAAATGGTATGAATCAATGAAATAGTCGAGACTTTTCACTTAGGGTGCTTTTCCACAAGTGATGTGCGAGGATGCGTGTGGAGGGATGTGTTTGTAAAAACAAATCATATTGCTACACTTAGCGTTTGAAAACCATATTTTATACA
The DNA here is from genome assembly GCA_907164665.1 of Colias nastes. Lineage (NCBI taxonomy): Eukaryota > Metazoa > Arthropoda > Insecta > Lepidoptera > Pieridae > Colias > Colias nastes. The sequence goes on along the minus strand of CAJQZM010029326.1, from coordinate 1,051 downwards.
TAACTTTGTCTCTTTTTATGTTATAAACAGAACTTGTATTTGTTTATTATTTTAACGATCACCAACATGACATGATACACAGGTAACATAAAAAAAGCTTTTAACAAAGTAATATCACAATTGAAAATTACAAATTAAGGACGAACTCGAGAATATCAACTAGTTTTATATATAAATATTCATACCCATTTTTGCAGTCGGGTAAAATAATATACAGTTTGATTATAATCTTGGTAAAATTCCAAGAAGTATGCAATTCAAGTTAAGTTAGTATCGCTGAAACCTTTTCAACTAACTGTATATTTACATTTAAAACATTTTCTTCATAAAACTCACTTCTATTCATAAAACTTAGAATGAGCTGCACAGAACCGGATTTCGTAGAAAGCCCCAAATAAGGAAATCCTAGATAATCCTAGATAGGTATTAAATGTTACTAAAGAAGCTAAAAAAATTTGTCTGAAATAAATTGTAGTTTTATTATACCTATAGTGAGATATTATGCTTCTTATTATCACTGAATTTCTCTAGAAAATAATCCTTACTCATTAATTTTAAGTAGTCATAATATACAAGTAGAAAATCCATTATATTATCTTGATTTTAATACACCTAATTATTATATAAATCTACATCAAAATATCTTCTGTAATATTACTTTCATAAAAGTGGTAATTACTACATAATATATTACTACTAGACTTACACTTATCGATTAAGGTGGGTGGACCATGGAAGGCCATGCTCCTTCGAAGGCCAATGATTAAAATTTCGTAGTTATTGCCATATGATGACAAATTCCTTCTATTTACACAAACACCCATCGAACTAGAAATCACAGACGCGGCGGCGAATCGCTCGCGCCACTATTTTGGCAGTACGGTCCCTCGGTTCATTGATATCGGAAATCGGCGGCGTTAAAATAAGATGGGTGTACCATAGAAGGCCACTCTAACAAATAAATAGTTATTATTCGTTTATTTACTGGAAAAATGAAACTAACAAATATTTAAGTAATACTTTGTTTTATTACGTAACATATAAACCACTT
>CAJQZM010029325.1:0-10312 GCA_907164665.1 Colias nastes | reverse complement strand
GTCAGCGCGGATAGATAAGAGGCACAGTAAATAGAATGCGAACGGTAGGGAAGCTACCTACAAAACGTTCGAATCAAATTACATGCTCACGTATTATCAACGAGTGCTCGAAACGTCTGCAACCAACGGCCGTGGCGTATCGCGTAATGAACAGTTAAAATTTGACAAAATAAAGCCCCTGTTACTGCAATGGTGCGTAGGTAATTATTTAATCGAAAAGGCTTAGTTGTCTTACTGTTCGTATTCTATATACTATGTAAGAGGCGAGGATAGCAATGCGTACGCACATGGAGTCGATCTGTATCTATAATGGCAATCGCACGTAGCGCCGGAGGACGCAATTATCACTCGCAACACCTGTTTCACTGTTTGTTGAGCGCTAATGCTGGCATCAATCTTTTTAGGTTGTGAGGAATTGGTGTCCGCGTCTCGAAGGATGTCTGTTTCATTTCACTAAATAAATTGTTAATAAGCCATTTTCTGTTTTGTAGTAGGTACGTAGGTATAATCTCTCGTGTATAGCAAGAAACTTATGTTTGGACGTAACAACTGCAAGAATTGAATGCGTATAAATAACAAGATAAAAGTAAACCAGCTGTTGTTGAATCGGAACATAAAATCAGTGCCCTTATTGAGGTGCGTAAACCAAAGACCAATTAGTGAGTGAAGTAACAAACGACAAACGTACGATAGTGTAACAACTAAGAAACAACGTGGGACGCGTCGATGTACGATTATGCCCTATTTGGACCACGTCGCACTGTTCCTCTCAATGCCGAAACATTCTAATATGTATTTCGCTTTCCCGCGCATTTTGTTTACATCACCGTATAGTATCTGAGTCAAGGCGAAACGTCAAAGGATCAAGTTGCGACATGAATTAATTTTCTTTCATGATGAAACTTTCTTGCCGAGATGCGTGGATACAACTGCGGAGTTACTAACCTAAGGTTAATCATTTCAAAACAATTTTTGCATCATCAAGAAAATGAGCCGTCTACCTACTACAAAGCATGCATCCTACTAAAATAATTTTTATCCATATTACTATAATATCAATTCCTTAGATACTGTCCGAAGTATGCTAAGTGGCTCATCTTAATAGAGACTAATTTTATCTCTGCCTTTATTAGTCGCACGCTTGGCAGATGACTTTAACCTGTAACCTTCCGCGAATGGCAAGTGGCGCAGTGAATCACGCGTATTCGCCTGACAATAGAACGTTATAAGGGTTATAAGGAGTCGGTTTGGGCCAGCCAGCCAAACCGGCTCCGGTGCTCCCAGCATTCCCTGCATGTTCGTCAGCCGGCGATTCATGCAAATGATATGCAAACAACGCCGTTAGGAAACCGCCTTCGACCCCTGACATGACTCGCCGCTTGCTATTTTTTAATGTAAGCACCGAGAATCGAATATACCCGAGACTCTGGAGAATTTCAATTTTAAGTACCTCGTATACTCCTGAGCGTGGAATTGTTTAACCTTATACACAAATTTATAATTTTATGATACCCATTCCTAATAGCCTCTACAGAATCGTTAATCTTAAGTTTGATAAGCGTCTCTTATTCAATTTCTCGGTCGATGTATGAAGAAATGATGGCCGCTTTTTGTGTTTACAAATTAAGGTAATTACCCTAATACCCTGTCACAACCTTTTAAGTTCAACGTTCGCATTACGGAGCCATTTAACTGTGTCCGACGTGGCCCTTATTGCCAGGCTATTTAGGTGCTACTTATTTTAATAAAAACATCGTGAGATATGATTTTAAACGCCCTTGCATTGAGTTCCGGGCTAATTTAATGTTGAAAATTGAATTACCGTTGCTAAATGAATACTCAGGTCGAGATCATTTATCAGTTTGCAGATCAATTTGTCAGCATGCGTGATAAGTATCTAAATTATGTTAGTGTGCATGATATATGAAATTACATTGATCGAGTGTAACATGCATTTTATAGAGTCATATAATAAATTAGGTATACAAAAAATAAGAGGCAATAGCCGATAAGTAATGAGAGGTACCCATTAGCAAATAGGCGATGTATATGGATATCAGGAAAAAGTAAATAGGTTCGTCTCCTGAATCAGATCCTCATATTAATGAAAAAATAATTTGCCAATATCATACATACTGTATCTTGAGACAGAAGGGTAATTTTCGCGACCATAGCTTGACCTAATTTCATCAAAACAATTATCCCCAAGCTTTCAAAACCCGCATGAACACACTATAAATTATAGCTGAATAAAGAAGAATGACGCTAGTCTATATTTATAACAGTCCGGACGTTGCGAGTGCATTGGTCCGAAGATATCTGTAGCCGAATGGGTTATGACTTCCGAAATATTACCAGGGTGACATAATGGATGCGAAGGTTGAAATGTTTAGACGGAAACACGGCGTGTCGGAACTGTGAACTATTTATGAGGTGTTTACTCTTTATGCGGCGCTGTTTGGCGTTCCCATCGTAATATCGTGACGTACAAACAATGCTTAATTTACGTGTAATAGACGTGCACCATTAGATTTATGCTGGGCACTTAAAGAGATATTAACCGTTGTTGTATCTTGATGTATGTGAAATTTTCTAAGGGACGGATGTGCATTGTGCAAGTCGTTTTAAAAGTACTTTGTTAATAGTCTATGTTAATAACAGCAGTCTAAAGATATGGAAAAAAGTTACATCACATAATTATACAATAATCCAATAAACTATTAGGTAGCACGAACGCAAACCACATTTATTTAATTCTAAGCTCTTTCTAATGCACTTTAAACAATGTTTTGTTTAACTCCCGCGTTATCTCGCATCTAACGGAGGCTTTATCTCGCGGAGATCGTATCAGATACAACGCACCCGAGTACATGCACTATAATCTTATATGTGGAAATTAAGTTATTTATATGGCGATTGAAACAACATCCGCCAATACGTAATGAGATTTCTAAATAGGTTCAACTGAGTTACAAAATAATACATTGCTTTGATATAAAATGTTAAGTCTTTTCTTCTATAAATTGGATATTTTTCTTGATTTGATGGATTAAATCACTAGTAAACTCAAGTACTTTAAGGATAAGAAATGTTAACTGTGCGAAAGAATGTTTAATAGCGCGAATTTTTCCCTTATTGCCTGCTAACGCGCGCGGTACTCTCAAGAAGTAGATTTTTTGTTTAGAACTGTCTCCGCTTATTAAAATATTTGAACTAAGGAAAAAGCAATCCGCCGTATAATTAAAAAAACAATTAACTTAATTGGTCTGTAGTGATTGAAAACATTAGTTTTGCACCGTCCACCAGTGGCACTGACCCAAAAACCGTTCGAACGAACTGTCGGATTAGAAAACCCACATTTTTGTTATTTGATGGACGGTCTATACCCAGAGGTGATTAGGAGACAGTCATTCAACCCTGACCCGGCTCAGTGACGTCACAATGTCTAGTTATTGAGTAGCCGTAACCCAAATATTGTAACAGCCAAGGATCCCCAAACAAAGCAGCGGTCTGCGGCTAGATTGACGCGATAAGGACACTATTTTTTTGTTATCTATCTCGCTAATACGTATAGTTATACGCTGACAAGGTAGTTATCTGTTTAATTACGATTGGCATTTTTAAAACGCTTGATTGCTTGTATGGTCATTGAATTTTACTTATAGTAGGGGAGCCCAGGATGCTAAATGTGGATTTACTCGAGCGTCACGGGAACCTATTAGAATTGGTAGATTAGACCATAGCGAGAAAAAAAGGTCCTATAATGTTTTCACTTTTAGCGGTGGGGAAGGGTTTTTTGATTTTTTTTAATTTAAAAAAGAAAAAAATTGGCTTGGAAATACTCAAGCGCGTTAGATATTGATATTTTGCATGCTCCAGGACGTCACTGAAAAAAAGTATACGTTAATCTGACGATTTAAGTGGCGATTTAATCGCTATGAAGAAAGGGTAAAAAATTAAAGTAATATTATTCGAGCGCGTCAGATTAATATATGGGGGGGTTAATTACAATATAAGAAGTCCCCATTTCGCTAATCTGACGATTCGAGCTCAACCTTAGGGAATTATGGATTATTCAAATTTTCCAGCGGGGCCCCTGAGCGCACCCACCAACCATAACTGCTCATATTGACTAGAGGTACTAATGAATAGCTAAGGTACCGTCCCTTATAGTAATCTGACGCGCTCGAGTAAATCCAAAAATCCCCTCTTGGGCTCCCCTACTATTAGTCTTAATTAAGACATAGTCTTTAAAAGGTTTGTAAAAAATGTCTTTCGAATATTAAGATTAGTAGGTAGGTTTAGAAATTATGCTAAACAGTTGATAAACATAATGGAAACACAGTTTTCCTATTTCTATAAATTTATTGAAATTATTTTCGTACCATCTACGGGAGATCATTTTGTTTCGGCCGATGGCATTAGTTATCGGTACCAATACATATAAATTGATATTGAATATTAATGAAACGATATGTGCTCTCGTTTCGTAATCCGAATACCGTTAGTCGGATTGATCTTTGTTTGCTTACGATTAAAGATTTACGCAATTCATTTTGTATTTTAACGGTATGGTGAGATGTGATCCATGTCATCCTATCCTATCCTGCTACATATTATAAACGCGAAAGTTAGTGCTACTGTATGTATGCTTTTTATTCTATAACGGGAAATCCGTTGAGCGGATTTTGACAATATTTGGCAGTGATGTACACAATATGAGCTATAGAAATACTTGAGTTTTACAGCGGGATCGCCCGGGTGAAACCGCACGGTACAGCTTGTATTGTCTAAATGGGTAAATTGTAAAGGTCGTTCACCATGGAGGTAGCAGTGCGCGGAGAACCAAAATATACTTAAGTATTGAATAACCGTGCGCTGTGCACTCAAGTTTACAGCCATTTCGTAATATTTCGTGTACTCGCCCGGTGTTATCAACGGATTTTAAGTGGAGAAGTGCTGGTGCAACTCTGCTTATAGGTCTGCTTTTAGAGATCAGGATTATTCTCGTTTAAATGCATTTTGTTAGGAGAAGTCTGGCTATAGGGAGTAGAATTTTGAAGTGATATTGCATTGGTATTAAAGTTACTTGAACATATTTAGGAAAATAATTTACGTATTCCTCCAGTGCATACATGCTGACCATATAAGCAAAGAAAATTTAATATCCGTTTTAAGATAACAAAGAAATACTTTTGATTTAACAAATCAATGTCGCGTCGTAGGCAATAGCAGTGTTTCATTTTCAAACATTCAATATCTTCAAACTTAAATAATTTGTTCTTTAAAGTTTAATGACTTAAGATATGTTTTTATTAGAAGTTTTAGGTTAATCCCAAACAATATATTTTGTCCTCTCTCACCTTATTCGTTCTTCTAATAAACAAACGCTTAACACCCACATAGTGACTCAATATTTACAAATTTGCAAAGGTTACAAACTTACAAGCATAACACGTCCGGTGAATATTGCCGTATTTACGGAAATTACCTTGACCAAACTCATTAGGGGATTTCGGTCATTATGTTGGTAGGTGTTGTGTAGCTATTTTAATGATGCAGATGGTTCTTCACAAATTAGGAAGCTTAAAGCATGAAAAAATTTACTATTTTCAAGGATTATATTGACATCTTTTCTTACTAGTTCTGAACTACCGTAGACTTTTGCACTTCTCTTGCGTTTGATAATTATGGATCTATGGTAGGTACCCTTTCACCTCGATTGTTTTTTAAGTGCCTCATTTGGGTCGGAGGCGAACCTATGATTAATCAAGGATGTTGCTATGCAATAATACACTAGTTAATATTCTGTTCGCGTGTCACTTGTCCGTCATTTCGCCTGCCTCTTCCTAGAAAGCGACGTGGCTCACTTTTCGATGGGAAGCCAGCGGATGTGGTGACGTCACATTATTTATTTTCACTTTTATTGACACACACAATGTTAATTGCATGTGTTTAGGCGCATGATTTGTGAACAGTATTTCTTTCGCCTAAAATTACTTAAAGCAGTTGAGTGACTTCTAATTAAGCCGATTAATTATATACTTCGATAGTTTATGGATGTCTATTATTAGTATTAGGACAAATTTCACCGACCAAATGTAGCTAAAAATTTAGTCCTTTTAGTTGGTAACTATTTTTACTAAGGATCCTGGTGCACGACCACCCAGCGGTCTCTCATTTAGCAATATTACTTTGCGATATTGTGTTACAGAATAAGGATTCGCAGAATTGGTCCCTTCGTGGAGTCTGTGCGTATTATGAAAGCTGTCGTAAAACTTCTAGCGCTTTGACAATAATCGTGAGCCTGCAGTTCCATTTGCTTCTGCGAAGTGTGTTTGATGTTGGGTACAGATAGTCAGTTTTACAATGTAATGTAAATAGCGAAGGAGTAAAGAGGAATAAATTGATGTGTTGTTGTTACACATACACACGTGTTTTCTGAAGAATTGAGATTATTTTTTTTATGAATCTACAGTTAGATAAGTAAAATTGAAACATTAGTTAATTATGAAGGTCCAAAGTATACAAGGGTCCTATCGGCTATATAATACGTTGTTTCTAATGTAAGGAACCTAGAGAAGAAATAAATAATATTTCCTGCTATATGAAACTTCGAAAGTATTCCTTCTTTTTTGGGCATATTGAGTAATACAACTCATCATAAAACTACGCTACAGTTAGTTGAATAACCTGTGTTTACTCCGAAACATTTATTCGGCGCTTTTGGGAAAAATAAACAATGGTCGTGATATTTAGGCGTGAATGTTCATTGGTTATTCCTCGTTCCATAATGTCATGTCGTGATCGAAAACCAAATGATGGTGTTTTGGCCTTTGCTTTGTTAGAATGCATACACGTTTTCATAAGCTCGAAATAATAATTCAATTTGAATTTTGCGCTTTATCCGCGCAATGGTTATGTGGTAAAATGATAGGTTGGGTTTGTTAGGTGTTTTGCTGTTAGATTTAGTTTAATGCAATCCGTGTATTTTGATGTTTATTATAAATTACAATTACCACTAAAGATATTATTATATGTAGCATTAGAACGAGAAAACTAACTCGATTGTAGGGTTAAATAAGAACCATTAGGTACTTATGTAGGTACTTCTACTAATAAAGACTGATTTGTTTTATAAAAATGCACACAGTCGGCTAACTTGTAGCACAATGTTTGTGTGTATATAAGGTGTTATTGGAATTCGGTGTCGGCTCGCACGTTCATTATTTTCGTCGGCGATGTCACGCCGCGCGACGCTCACGTCTCGTGACGCAATCGGATCGGTCACCACGCTCTGGTGACACGTAGTGACGGTGATGTGGAGCGTTGTGGTTTGGATTTTTCGTTTGTGGTTAATGGTTGGGAATGTTTTTTTTTTCTAAGGCAAGGGTTGGTGGTGAATGTCAATGGCAGCATGCCACTTGCTATATAGAAGTTATAGGATGAGATTGTAAGATGAAAAAGAGAAATGTTAATTCATCCAGCAATATAAATATAGTTTGTATGTGGTGAATGGATAAAGTATTTATAGAGGATTATACCGAATATAGTGACCATACGTGTTTGGTTTAGGAACTATTTTATGTTATTCATGTAGTGTAACTATATTTTATGTCCAGACTAAACGTTAATGAGAATTAGGGATCTGGTTACAAAGTGATTTAATTCGGGGTCTTCGACTACTGTGTCATTGATGTTAAATCTATTTATATTGAGACCAGTGTACTTTTATATGGGCTTAAGTTAATTAACTTTATTCGTACTGATAATTGGATTCCACGTTATGTTTAATGAACGTTGACAGCGCCATTAAACTTAACAGAAACATATGTTGAGTAAAATGCAGCTATTTCGGGATTTATTAATGTGATAAATATTCATATTTTCCATAATTATTACAATATCTTATATTTGGGTAGATGCGATTTCATCATTATAAAATTTCTCAAAGGTCATTTAGTTGTAAGATAACAAATTTAATTATAGGTGTTTAAAATATATTTCGCTCGAAGCATACAACAGTTAATAATTGCGGTTCAACTAATAAAATTTTATAGATACGAGAGATAAAACTTCGCCTTGAACCGAGTTACTTTTAGCATTCTAATGTTGCGTAATAACTGTTCTTGTTAAGTGAATAAATTATTTTCAAATAATTCGCATGTAAGTTCAGTTAGCTTTTAATGTAATTGTTAATATTAGACGTGTATTTAATTTAAAATAATAACTTGACCATTTTATATTTTAACGATAGTTTAATCGTTTAGTTTAAATGAGTTCGTTTTATGTCAGTTATTATTGTTCTAACAATAAAATTGTTGTAAATATGCAAATTGTTTTAAGCCTCAAATAAATGAATGCCGGTAGGTAATTAGGTTTTCTAGACGCTTATGCGTTTTATTGGTGCTTTTATGTGAAATCTTAATAAATATTGAATAGAAATGTGTTTTGTATACGCAATATGCATACCTTATTTTAGAACGAGTGACGTGAAAGTAAGGTTACGATTATTTATAAGTAACATTCGTGAGATCTTTGCCCTTTGGTTAGACGTCATATATTTTGCAGTTATACGTGAAAATATAATGTTCGGGACGTTTCAATTGCCATTTTCATCTTAACTTTCAACTTATAACATTTACATGTGCACATGTCGTAAATTGTTAAGAATAAGTCCTCATACCATCATTGACAGTTGTCGTTGACCACAAGCTCGCTTTATATTAAATTTCAAACTAAATAAACACGAAAATGGCATTGTATTTTTATCGATTCGTTCCGATATATTTTGCTACCGATTCGTGTCGGTAATTCAATTACCCAAACACATGTAAATGTCAGTGCAACATTCGAATAGAGCCGAGATAAACCCTTGCGCAAGCGCCGTACGCCGCTCTCGATCGTGCTGCGCTCTATTGGCCAATTGTTGCATTATTTACTTGCACGCTTTTGTTATTTAGATTTTATTTCACCTTGGCAACACTGAGCGTAATGGGCTGTATAATTTTTTGTCTGTGCCCGCTTGACAATTTGGCGCGAAACTGTTTGCCAACTGTCAGTGTGGTAATTAATTTTGTTTTGAGTGTGATTGATTGTATTGAATTGTAATTAATATTGAACGAAATGATTGAAATTAGATTGCAGTTTTAAAATTGAAATGTATTTTATTTATGATGGCAATAAATTGTGCACAAAAATTTACTTCTCAATGTTACGTATATTTTTAGAGTTCAATGTCTAGAAATCGAGAACGAAACGTATCTTACCTGAGTAAAAAAAGTAAAGGGGTCGTAATTGTATACTTTTCGACCATTCGACGAGTCAGGACATTTAATATTAATTCTACGGAATCGAAATAAAGACAGTGAAATACGCACTTCATCAATTTTATCACCTATCAAGTGTTTTGATCTTCATGTAAAAATGTAGATATGTACAAAATTCGTCTGAAAGCTAACATAATTTATCAGATAGGTATTGAAAATCTTGATAAGATAAACACACATTCTCAATTTGGTTAAAAACTTAAAAATATAAAATTATCCGGGATACTAACTAGTAGATCAATATGTACAAGTTTAAGTATACCTTTAGTCCTAAAGTCTATTCCAAAAATATGCAAGTTTAATTAAATTAAATTAAATAAACAGGAACAAATGATACACACTACGTTCTTTCGATTATAACTGTTCCATTCATATTCGACTCATATTCATAATAATTTTGTTTACTTCCAGGTATGTACCAGAATTTTCTAACGAGGCGTGCTTCAGAGTGAACTTAGGAATGTCAGAGGCAGAAGGTAAATGAATTGAAATGAAACCGTAGAGTATAAGAGCTGGTCAACAGATTTTGGCTAAAAACTAATGATATTCGTCGTTCTTTGAAAGCCTGAAAAGGTAAATGTACATTGCGCTTTCTTGTATCTAAATTAATTTCATTGCAAGTAAATTAAATCTCTTTATGTCTTAGTTCAGGGGTGATACACGGCTAAAGAACCATGTGCATTTCGGGCTACAATCTATTTATGTGGTACATATCACCCAGATCCAATCAGCTAGCTCTTTTTGCGTGATTTTCATTATATTAGTAGGATTGTAGGATGTCTTGTCGCATCGCTTATGCAAATAAAATAAATTATCAAAGGTCTCGTATTTCATTTGTATATTTGGCAAATATAATAACTAAAATGAAATACAACAACAAACTGATCTCCTAGCCTGCTCATTAGGGATTCAGTAAGGGCGCTGGTGTCGCATCAGTATGCGCCCGCGCGCCTCACGAGTCGAGCGGTTTGACGGATGAATCA
>CAJQZM010029324.1:168-16751 GCA_907164665.1 Colias nastes | reverse complement strand
CCCTTAGTCAATAACCTTAATAACCGTCAATAAGGATATTGACTGGTTCAGGGTTTTGACTGTAACATATATACAGATACCAACGTAGAACATATATCTGATAATCTGAATCCTAAATCCTACCGAATAGTTTGATGTTTCATTTTCTATGAACTGAATAATATTTACAGATAATCAAGATTCATGTAAAATTATTATACCATAGGCATTTGCATTAATATGCAGCGTTTTCAAATGAAATATAATTAAGACTTACAATAGTTTCATCTAACGACGAACATTATCTAATTAAAATTATGCAATATTAAATTAACAATTCATTAAGACAATACCTACTCATTAGTTTGGCTTTTTAATTTTAGAAAGTTTACCCACATTCACTTTTGTTTTAGTTTTACGGTTTTAGCTACCTTAATTTTATGGACGCACAATTTTTTACGATTCTGTTAAAATCCCTTTAATATAATTCTTGTATATAATTATAATTTTAAATTAGCATAATTGGACGTATTTATGCAAAAAGGGACCAACCCACATTTTTTGTGAAATTGAGTTAAGTACACAGATAGTGTTAAAAAAACGTTTTCTACCTTCTCAAAAAATTTGGTAGAGTTTTGACTACTGTAAGTACAGTTTTTTACATGTCAGTTGCGGAACCAAACCAATTTCGCCAACTTTCATTATGCAAGATGGAACCAAAGTTGGTTGGTTCTATTTTAACACAAAAAGTATTCAAGGTTACCAGAACCAACTGACTTTGGTTCTTGTTTGCATAATGAAATTTCTCGGCCTTTAAGTTAGCAAATGGCTTAATTCTATGTTGAATTTCATTTATATGTTCTATTTATTTAACTTTAATCATGTTTTTATTATAAAAAGCACTAAATAAGAATTCTCAAATTGATATATTACAATTTTACAAAAAAAAAATGTATCTACTTAAAAGTAAACATCTATTACTTCAAAATCGGGAGTCCCGGAAAAGCCATTGATATTATCTTCTACAATATCTTTGGTCTTAATTTTTATTTTATTTTTAAAAAAGACTTTTTTAAAAAGACTAAAACAAAAGACTTTGTCTTCACAGATCTCTTCAAAATCAAAAAAATAAAATAATGAAAGTCACTACCACGAAGACAGAAGAAAGCAGAAGATGGTCTATTGTATCTTAGTTAAATACCAAAGTAGTGTCATTAAAGTGAAACAAATATATCTATTTTGATATTATTACAATATTATCATGATCTTCTTGTCCTTAATCCATGTTATTTGGAGTCGGTATAACATGGTTTATTTTTCTATTCTCCTGCCAAACATCAGGGCATAATTTACTCTTTTTTCTTTCATAATGTAACTTTGCACACTAACACCTCTTTCCTTTGGCCTTCCTCTTATTCAGCATCCATCAACATTCATATCCATCACTTTCTTAGTCATATGCGTGTCATCTATCCTCACCACATGTCCGTCCCAATTCCCTTCAATCTTGCTGTAATAAGACCAGTTTAAATCTTCTTTTTATATATTCAATCCCTACTTTATCCATTCTTGTCACCCCACACATCCATATCAACATTCTAATCTTCGCTAAATGCAATCGTTTTTCTTCCATCTTCTTCACTGCCCAGCTTTCCAATCCATAGAGTACGACAAGTCTAATCAAGGATTTTTATATATTTCCTGTTAACTTTAAGGGCATACGTAAGTTGCAATTAGTTCCAGCGAACTTTCGCTGTATTAATTAGCCTGTTTTGATTGGATGCTTAACGTTATTCTTTAATTATGGCAACAATAAAAACCAAAATAATTTTGCAATAAAGAACCAACCCACAAAAGTGTTTTTTTGCAAAACAGAACCGGGCGGTTTTTCAAGGATTATTTTGTTAAAATTTAATAAATATCCATGTATCTGGTATCCCTAGATAGGATTCAATATGATACATACGCTCAACAACTTTTTTTCTCCAAATTTTACAACATATAGTTTTTGCAAACGATTTTCACAAAAACCTCATTTTCTCGAAATTGATTCGGTGTGGGTTGGTCCCTTTTTGCATAAATACGTCCAATTGTAATTTTAAATCTATAAACGTTAGCTTTTACATTGGATGAACCGGGATATAATGTACCTATCTGGCTTTATCTATAATTTTTATTTGATTGAATAAAACGTGGATCTTAGTATACTTACCTTGATTATTTTATTTGTTTCACAATGAACAAAATAGGCTAAATACAAATGTATAGATTATATTTTTTATTTATATAGACCCATAACAACGCACGTAGAAGGCACAACTGCTAAATGTCTTGGATAATAACAATATAAAAATTACGCATAAATTCACACATTCGCAAACTACGCATTCAAGCAATTAATGAACACATTAAAACAAAAGTTGTTACGTATTACGTATAAACAAAGGCTTATTACATATTTACAAAGACATTTGCGTCAATTGTCATCAAATTATATAGTGGAGTGCCTGGGGGTTTTCACCTCGGATTAGAGTTATAGTGAATGAATTAATATGATCGATGTGGGATATTGTTTTTTAAACTATAAATTGCAATGTTTACCCAATTTTTTTTTGTGCACTCCATTGTTTCATGGTTTAAACAAATTATTGTGAAAAATTCATGTTTGACCATAGAGGGTGTCCCAAGAAGTAGTGATATACTGAAGCTGGGAGGTAGAGGACATAAAGGGCTATCCGAATCACCCCCATGTATGTTATGCGATTTTTCGTATTTTCGGAGTTATAACTTTTTTTCAAATTTTCACCTATCGCCGAGTACGTAGAGATTTTGATTAAAAGTGACGTGAATTATGGCGGTAAATGCTTGATTTTTTTTGTGTGCTAAGCTGCAAGATAGGCCAATTCAGTATAGTAACATTTACTATCGTTAGATCTTTGAATGGAATAAAAAAAAGAATTTAATGCCAAGAAAGATAAAATTACCCAGTATGTTCATAACTTCAAGGGCCCGTAAAAAATAAAATCACAAAAAATATCCGTTTGGCTTATTAAAACTTACTCTATCTATGAGGTAGCTACCCTGAAAATTTTATTATTCATAAGGCTTCAATCGAAAAATTGAAATCTAAAAGTGGTAAGTGCAAAATTTTAATGCAAACAAAATAAAACCAATTACAAGGTGTTTAATTACAATAAATTTTCAAAATGACCCCCCCTGTTGCTCACTGCAAGTGCAACATCACCGGAAAAAGTTGTCTTTTAAACGTCTGAATACCCTTTTATTATTCTAATGGTTTCTTCTGCTACTCTCAATTTCCGGGTTAATTCGTCCAAATTGCGGCATTCTCTCGAGTAGACGAGGTCTTTGTAGTATCTCCATACAAAAAAATGCCGGCGTAGTCAGATTTCATACATCAACACTTCAACTTTGAATGAATCCATCACGAATTTTATAGCCGTCCAGAAAACCGATTATTATCGAGATATCCAGAAAAGGATTTCTGGTATAACCGACTTAGATACACTTGCAGCAAAATATCATTCGGATTATTATAATTTGCTGAAAAATTCAATTCACCTCAGTAATGTTGAAAAGAAAATTAATCTAAGTAGATGCAGCAATGGAGCAAATATACAAGTACCTACATAGAAGAGAATGATAATAATTGCCAATTTACCATGCAAAAGTTGAAAAACGTCATCACTACAGAGCATATCCCGGTAGAAAAAACTATTAAAAAACGACTAATAGAACGCTTTCACGATGATATTATCATTTCAACTAAATATTTGATGTAGGCAACAATGTAGGTAATTGTAATATTATATTTAAATAAACAGATTTGGTACTAATAATTTTTTTTTTCTTTTCATTAGTCGTAATTAATTACCTTATATGATTGTACATAGCAGTTGTGGCTCTGGCTCCGCTCTCCCCTCCACGTTTTTCTATCTGTTCGAGATCCCTACTGCTATTTTTATACACAGGTATCTTTGAAAAATATTCCTATATGTCTACTCGAATAAAAAAAAAGAAATACTGTTTAAAGTGAAAATATATGGTCATAACATTAATTTTTCATAACATTTTTTTTTAAACAACGAAACAATGGAGTGCACAAAAAAAATTTGGGTAAACATTGCAATTTATAGTTTAAAAAACAATATCCCACATCGATCATATTAATTCATTCACTATAACTCTAATCCGAGGTTATACGGTTTTGAATGCTCCAGGCACTATACTAATAGTTAATTTTAAAAACTTCCTTCAAATGATCAGAACAACATTGGACAACATTTTAAAGGGACCAACCGGAAAGGTTTAAAAGGCTTTCAAATAAAAAATAATCAACAAAATCGGTTATCCCAGTCGAAAGATCTGATGTAACAAACCAAAAAAACATTTTTTTTCTGAAGTCGGTAGAATAATTCCGGATACATAAAACCATAGATAACCATAAACAGGAAAACAATTGCATTCGTTATTGGCAATCATTAACAAATGATTCATATTGTATTGTGCATCTTACAAGGTCGAGATGACAACATAACTTAAGAGTTTTTGCGCATCTTTTTGTAAAGAGGTACTAAAAAACCACTAAAAAGAATATAAACAAACTTGGCGAGTTGAAAATCATTTGAAATATTTTGAATGAAATTGTGTCATTATTACACCATAATAAAAAATGACACCCTTTCGATTTAAATACACGACTTGATAATATCAAAGACCGTATCTTGCTCTGCTTTTGAAATACACAATACACATTTTTAGCAATATCAGAAAACATCGCGGTCATAAACAAAAGTTTGAACTTAGAAATCTGATAAACTAGAAAACACACTTTATTGTTTATATAATGAAAGTGTGAGACAGTTTTAGAAAAAGACTGATCTCTAACAATTAAGTTACTTGGCGTCAAAGCGTGCGAACCAGCCTTTTGTTTAGCAAGCATAATCTGTGCGTCATTGTGGATCTGTGGCGATTTGATTTGAATATGGAACGTTCGAATTAATTATTAAACATTTTTCTCTATTGTTTTGTAACGTACTAAATTTTTGCTTTTGTAATAAAAACAATTGTAACCTGGAATGCTTGATTACCTAATGCCGATGTGATTTTTTATATAATTTTACGTTTGGTAATAAATTACAATTGATAAATAGTTTCACATTCTTCGCACTGTTTATATCGTAATTTGAAATAGTTACTTTAAATCTGGTATAGTTTTTTTTTTCAGAAGAATATGCAATGAGGTACCCATAAATTGATAATAAAAGATTACGACAGAAGCAAATCCCTATTAATGTGGAACGAATACAAATTAGGTAAGTACCAAATTATTTTAATTGATGGCTTGACACATTATACAGGAAAACTAATATAACCGAGCTACTTCAAATACCAGACCAGGAGAACAACAATAAAATGCACCAACTTACAGCCAAATCCAAAAATTTCGAAACGTCTTTTTCATCACACTGGCACAATTTCAATTTTCAAATTTCACACTGAAACAGTCACGAACAGAATTCCGCGGGTTTTGAAAGAGAACCATAGACTATTGAAAAACGAGTTGGCGAGGTGCGTTCGGAAATCTCCAATCGTAATTGTATCGATTTTCATAATCGCAACGGAACGTGACGATAAGCGGCGAAAGAATAATCACGCACGAATGGGGTGGAATCGATTATCGTAACGATTATTTCATAAGATCTGTTATTGTGTTATTGGATATATTACTTATGATTGGAGCTGAATATTGTTTATGGTAGAATATAGACTATAGACTCGGACATTGACTGAACTATTTGTCAATTTCAGAAACAAATCGCGGGGAATAAAGAACTAAATAAATACTAGAGTGAATAGTCATATTCGACAATTGTATACTTACATAAATATCTGTCTATTCACCCTCCAAACACCCTGTATATAAACAAGACATGCTAGAAGTTCAAAATATCCATATAGCACAAGATCCAGAACTTACATGGTCTAATAACGGCGCCCAGAGGGGTGACCGCAACCGTCCAGTGACCTGTAACAAAGACATGTAATATTATAACTCATATCGGTTTCAAGGCAGGTGCTGAAGGCAGTGGATTGTGTTCTAGGACGACACTTTTCCTTGTCGAATTATTTTTTATAACGATTTTAGTTACTTTATGCTTCATTTTGTTTTGGGATGATAAAATAGATAATTCAGAAGCATCAATAGTTTTAATAATGTGTGACAAAGTTGATGCAATCATTAATGATACACGATAACCTTTACACATAGATTTTAATCGAGTGATAGGTGATTTTCATCATCTCGCTGAGAGGGTAGACATAGATAGTTATGGCATCAAATTAAGACCATACATTTAAGCACGTTTTTCTAATATTATTTTGCTTTACATAGTATTACCTATCAATTAAAAACAAATTTATTATCATCAAACCTAAATTAAAACGAACCTTTACGTACTAGTCAAAACGTAACAGTGAAATTATGATCATTTACCATTATTTATTCATTCTGTGGCACAGTTTATACTTTTTGTTCTACATACACATTGAGTAAGTTATAATTATCATGGTCACCCGAGCGAAAATCTGATTACATATTTAACAAATTGATTTGATGGACGCCTATAGTAATGAGCTAATGCAGCCTTTCCCAACTTGCGGTCCGCGAGCATAATATAACAGGGGGTCCGCAGACAAATCAAGGAATTTATGAAAGCCTTAGTTACCAGACTATTCCGATGGCAGGACTTTGTATTTTTCAGTTTTAAGATTATTCGTCTATCAAGTGATGGGTGGCTAAGCTATTTCATACAAAAACACTGCAAGAGTTCAATAAATTTTTAAAATAATATAGATTGACCTATGTGAGTGCTGCGAATAAGTTTTTTAGGGGTCCGCGGATCATGGTAACGTGGTGTGTGCCTTTGGAAAAGGTTGGGAAAGGCTGATCTAATGTGTTCGATAATTTGTCAGAAATTAGACTTTACAAAGAAAACCAATTTGCTGGATGGATTGGTTGTTATGTATTAAATGTAATTATGGTCTTTTCCTTGTTAATTAAAAAGTAGTTGGTCGATGAAGCATTAACTCAACAATGTTACATTTTAGCGTTTATACTTAGATAGGTACTTAAATAATGTGCATAAAATTTGCTTATCTGATGATGGTAGGTAATGAAAAAAATACGATCTGAGAGTGAATTTCTTTTAATGCGGATGCTAAGAATGAATAATTTTTTAAGGATTTTACGCTCCTTGTTGCGGCAGTGAATCATCTTCAATTATGAATTTCATCATACAATAACCTCCCTTATTCAAATTAACGGAAATAAATTTGCCTTTATTTCACCTTTCATACAAATATGTACTGTATGTACCTAGGTAATTAATATAAAATAGAACACATAAACGGAATAATCTATGTTCAGTTTATCGAATTATCGCGTAATCGCGTAGTATTTATTGAACTTTCCTTTTCAAATTCCTACTCCTAAAGTTATTGGATTTTTAATCAAATCTATCCGCCCTTAAATCCCTGTCCTAATTCTAAAGTGTTCTATATTCCTATTCCAACACGTTCCACAGTTCCGTGTGTAGCGGAAGCCGGCGATACATCGGCTTTCATTTCTTCGAAGCGCCTCGGGCTGCGGCAAAAACTTACGGAACTCGCACGAGCGGGTCAATCGTATTGAGCGCGTTTCCATGGAGAGATAAGGGACGATTTCTTTAATGCTTATGGTGTGGTTATTGGTGATTAAGTGTCAGTTTAGTTTAGTTTACCTATATAACATTAAGGTTTTGAGGTATATTCAATGATATTATATATAGAAACAAGAGGTAGATACGTTACCAACGCACCAAAACGCAAACCGTGAATTGGTCCTATTTGGGACCAGTGGAATCAGTCAGATTGTGACTTGTCACAGCGAACGCCATGCTGATATAAACGTTAAAATTATCAATAATGCCTTCTTGTGTGTTCAGAAAGTGCACAAATTACGATAGTAAAATAAAGAAAGATAGAGGAATATCATATCACAGGTAAATGTATTAAAATATTATAATTAGAAGAAATACTAGAATTTAGAGCAAAAATAACAATTTACAATTCTTTATGAATGACACTTGCCTGACACTTGTATTGAAATAATGAAAGGGATAAAACATTGCTTCAATCACTAGTGTGACAAAGCTAGCGTACACTGTGTTCAAAGATTATCATGTAGATACGATTATTGAAAATAGAACGTTTATTTTATTAATTTCGATTTGGGTAAATACTTGATTATTTTTTATGTAATTAACAAATATATCTATTTATTATATACAATGAAATCGTGATGGCAAAAATGTTTGTTTGCAAAAATGATGTTGAATATACGTATACATTAAAGAAAAGATTATCGCTACTGACGAAAAATGCTATTTGCTTTTCTGTAAATAGCTAATGAACATAAATTTTATTTGTGTTTTAGATAAAAAAGGCTTATACTTCATCCTTTCTTTTATTTCATCCTTTTTTTTCATCTAGGCACCACTATTATTATATCCTACAAGTTGGAGTGATGACCTTGTACGGGTTCCGGGAACTGCCTTGAAATGAATAGCGTAAGATCGATCCTTATGGAGTTCTATAAGGAGGACTATGCTCAGCAGTGGGTGTTTATCGGGTGAAATGATGATGACCGAAAACGAACACCACAGCTAGTAATAAATACTTAATACGGTTATATCTCCAAAAAAGTTTTTTTCATTTTAATACAACTTCATAATAATAATTAAATAGTAAATGAAATTGTCACATTTGTTTACGTGTACAGGAAACGTAACATCTATAAGATTGAACCTTCTGTGTAGTTAGTCTATGCCAATTACCATGGCAACTATTTGTTTATTTATATTTAATTGGTGAATTCTTATGACTTTTGCTTACACCTGCGCGGAAGTGACAAACTATCTTTGTCTTTTTTGTTTATATCATTTTATTAGAGCCATCTCTCTTATACAGTCTGTCAATGTAATAAATTAAGTAAAATGAAACTTGTATTTGTGTGTGCCTGACACTGCTTATGAAGCATTATTTTTGGGTATATTGTGAGTATATTACCTAATTATTTTAGCCTTTCGCACATTTTTTTCAATCTTCTACAAATCTACAAGAATGCAAGAACATTTTCGTTTTGTAGTGTCATTTAAATGAATATATCAGTTGTAGGAAAGGCAGGCTTTCCTATTATTCGTATCGTTTATAAAAAAATAAGGTTTTTACACAAGAAAAGGCTTTGCCATGTAAGGCTTACGAACACAATAAGACTTCGCCATGATAATTTACACTATCTTTATAGAAATAATTGCTTAACTTCGTAGGTCCATGGAACCAAACCCCATGGAAGTGAAAGGGCTCACGGGAGGCTGCGGAGGCCTTTGATCGAGAGTTATATTTTAACCACCTTCGATGCGCTGTCACGAGCTTTGAGTCTGGGGTTTGGGCCATTCATACTTTTGGCTTTTTGGGGACAAATTCGTTGGCCAAATATGAATGAATGTCAACTCTATATTATAATAATACTAGCGGTCCGCCCCGGCTTCGCCCGTGGTACCTACATGTTTAAACTATCCTATCTCTCAAGTTGGATCGAACTGCACATGGTGTGCGAATTTTATTATAATCGGTTAAGTGGTTTAGGAGTCCATTGAGGACAAACATTGTGACACGAGATTTATATATATAAGATATTAAGATTATTAACTCAATATTGACGAATGGTGGTAAAGGTGGTAAATTTCTGTTTCTCTGTATTTTGGAAATTGAAAAGCGCTTCTAATCGAAGTCTAAATGAATAAATAAATAGCAAGCTTAATAGCAAGCATACAAACATTTTGATAGAGTTTAAAAACTATTAGTTTATTTAATTAATTGGCAGTGAATGTTTATCAAATAAAAAAACCGATGAATAAACAAATCATTCTATGACATTGACCACTCTCTTAATTTGACATTGATTCCATGTGACATCCGTTTTAAACACGTTTTAAATAATAATAAACTATAATAAAATAGATTTTATATACTGTCTATGCGAAAGTGAAAGGGGTTAAGGCGATTCACGAAACGGCGGCAACCTTTGATCTCAAGTGCAGTCTCTGAGGTCATTAACCGCCAATACTATTATAAAACAATTTGGATTGATTGGCTCTTAACGACCCTGTATTGATAGTTTTGTATTGAAAATATTGTGCATAAATCGGCAAACTAAAGAGCTTGTTGATTTCGCAATGACTTTTCTAAAAGTTATTTTATATACAGTTTGTAAGTTGTATAAAGTCAGGCGGCTTAAACAAATCTAAATACTGTACAGAAAATAATTTTTAAAATAACGTGATAGTTATCGACACAATTATTTGCAAATATGTGCATTTTATCGATACATTATAGGTACGTTTTATGTTTCAAATTTAAATTCGGTTCACCATACCACGTCCGGTAGCAAGGTCACTCAAAAATCTATTATTCATTTAGCCGCGTCCAGACCGGCTGAGCGCGGCTCGGGAGCCGCGCTCAGACTTCCTGCTCGCGAGCCGTGGCACCCGAGCTAATTATGAAAAGTTCCGAGCCGCGCTCGCGAGCCAAGGTGAGCCGGTTTGAGCATTCAGTTTCTCTCCGTATAACGATGGAAAACCACGTATTATTAGCTGCTGCGGCGCTTGTGTTGTCTGGATATATCATAAAAAAAAGAAAAAAGAAACGAGAACTTTGGATTAAAAAATTGTACCAAAACCGAAACCAATACCAATATTTATTTAAATGATCTGGATCTTTCGAATCCCATAACATTTTGAAGCTTCCGTAAAGTTGTATTAAGCGAATACTGTCTTCTTTATCCATTTTTGATTCTGGCTCGCGAGCGTCGTTACGTCCGTCCACACCGGGCGAGCAGCTCAGACTGAGCCATATATACAGTATTATCTATGGACTGAGCCGCCTTTGAGCATCGCCAAAAACCGACAACGCATGGCTCGGGGCTGAGCGGCGCTCGGCCGAGCCAACGTGTGCCCGAGGAAGCCCGAGCGCCGTCCTCACCGGCCGAACTATTGGCTCGCGAGCGGGACTCGCGAGCCGCGCTCGGTCGGTCTGGACGCGGCTAATTATGTATAGATATTTCTATAAGAAAGTATAGAAAAGAAAGAATAGATCTCATGACAACAAAATATTCGCACACTTTCAAACACATGTTTATACTGGTTTCAAAATTAATTGTTAATAAAAATGTAAATTTTAACGAATTTCCATAACAAATGACGTAGAATGAAATATAATTTGATAATAATCAATAATAATGCATTTTCAACTTCACCTTTAGATTTATTAGAATTTAGCGATTCTCTTCTCTTGACATTGGCATTTTAAAATGTCGTTTTAATTAAGAAAAAGTTCCGCGTGCGATTAATTGGATCATATTAATTTCTATTTAATAATTATTGTTTTTACCTGACCTACTTATAGATTGTTAATAATTTGAAAAGTACGTAAAAGTAATATATAAATAGGTTTTATGAAAGTCTCGGGAAAGACCAATTCGATTTATTTATTTTATAGGTTTGTTTGCGTAAATGAAGACTTCGAAACCCATTTTACATAATTTTTTACATAGAAAATTTTACAGTGTTGAGGTAGGTCAAGTATAATACTCCTCTCGGCACTAAACACAAACCATTTGAAGATACATAAGTGTAAACATTGTACCATATATATCTATTTCTAAATAAATTAATCAACATTAATTAGAATTATTTTCAACATATAAATCTATAGCTGACAATTTAGTAATTTACTTATTTCAACACAAATATTAATTGTAATACGAAACAAAACAAAACCAATGAATAACTCAATTTAAATTCAGCAACTTTAAACCGGGTTTAAATTTTAATTGCCGTAATTACATGTAGGTATTGTTAGCTCAAACTAAACCTACATTCGAGCTCCAAGAATCGCGTGTGAAACACTTATTGGCAATTTCGATTTACGGAACAGTGGAAAATGTATGCGGAACTTTATTCGGGTTACAGTTCAATTAGTTTTGCAAAATGTTACTAGCTGTGCCCGGTTTTACCCGCATTGCTCCTTTTTGGTTTTAGTGTCATGATTTATTAAAGCCTTTCTTGATAAATGGGCTATTTAACATTGAAAGATTTTTTTTAAATCCGAAAAAGTAGTTCCTGAGATTAGCACAATAAATCAAACAATAAAAAGTATGTATTTGTAGGTATTCGTAGGGCAAGAATTTGAACTTTTAAATGGATCCATCTTTGCCAAAAGAATCATTTGCCTATCCTCGCGTGCAGTGGTTTTTCATGGTCGAGCTTTTCTAGGCTCTTGATCGGAAGTACCATGCTCTTTTAAATAAACTATAGCATTGAATATATATTTTTATCGAACTCTCTAAATGATTTGCAATTTTCCTGTAACTCTAGTTTTTGTCAAAATGTAAACTTAAAATTATTTTTCTTGTTGATGGGTCACAAATCTTACTTTTACCCATTTTTACTGCAAAGTTAATTAATTTTTAGAAACTTTTAGATAGAATGTTTAAAAAACGGTGCAAATATTTGTAGAAGAAAAAAATATTGACGGCATTTCAACAGGTTTTGACTTTGGAACACTCGAACCAAGCTGTTTCTAATTTGTTGTCCAGACTGAAAATACTCGGAAATCAGACTTCACTTAAAGTTGTTTAATTTTATTAATTTAAGCTAATGTTTGATTAAAATTAAGTAATTTCTTATAAAACTAGATAAACGGGTGTTCTATTACATATGAAATAATACTTAATCTCTAATACGTTAATACATAAATTTTAAATTAATTTTATGTCTACTTCATCGTGTTACGTGTTTCTAATTAAACGTCCACCACTGTATATTAATTGTGTGCATATTGTCAGAATAGGTTCTTCATTCGTAGCCTTATTTCTATTTGTAAGTAAAACTTCTTTAGGCGCGTTGGGAGTAAAATTTAGTTATAAAGTTTCACTTCTGACACGTGTGCTCGGCACACACGCTCTTTTGTGCGAAAACCTCTTCGTATAAGTGGTAAGTGTCTGTGTATTACATTGTCTATAGTTTGGATTTTATTTATTATCAATTTATTATACCACACCAATAAAATTATTTACAATCATACAAAATGGATTAACACGGTAGGTACATAAGGCGGCCTTATCTCTTCCAGACTGCCCATTTTATGTGTAGTAGCGACAAAAAAGTGATGATCTATTCATGCAAAGAGATAGATAGCAACGAACTTTTATAATATGAACAGAAAATTGATACATTTGTTGTTAATGTCGATGAAAGCATAATAGTACCTATAATCGTAAATCAAACACCAAATCAATTCATATAGTGTAAGCCTTACAATTTCAGTAACATATACATCATATATATCTATAATACATCGATTATTCAACACTTTTCACGCCAAAACCGCGGCTCACATGAGTTTATCGATCCCAAACACGCAAGCTAACGTGAAACTTCCATAGTAGAAGTGCTAAAACGTCTGAAACTAAAGGTCGAAGGGTTCACGATACTAAATTTAGTCATATAGTGACGTGTTTCCACAAGTGTCGATTATCATGCTTCTAAGCTCGAATAGCTTCTATAAGTCATAGTACTGTGAAGATGGGTAGATTTGAGTGGTCTAAATGATAATTTCCACTTATTAAACTGTTTCTAAGTTCACTGTGCCTTTGCAAATCAATTTATTCGTAGATATGAATACGCTACATTCAACACAAATGAGGCACGAACTTTAATCAAAGAAGATTAATAATTCTTTACGCAAAACTATTAACCCAGTAGGTTTAGGCTGATATTTGGCTTTCAAACCCAATAAAAAAACTTTAATAAAATAATATATATACGGGGTTATTGGAACATTATTTAAATATTTACACTATTTATATGCAACACCTTTACACTCAATCCATTTTACGCATTAATTTTCATATGTTACAATTCGTTTTCTTCTGGCGTACAGCGTACTATTTTTAAACGAATGCTATAGAAAATCTGAACTTAATATAACATTATTAATTAGTATGCATAAATAAGATTTATTATTTGTTCGCCCAGCTTTTCATTAAAAAAATTGTTCATGACCATCACTTCAATAATTATATCTAATAAATATAAAGTGTAGGTGCTATTTAACATAGGCATAATAACTGGTTAAAACAACCGTTCCGGATTAAAATCACACCAATGTTAAACGCACTAGAAGCCTCTTACTAATTACATAATGATAAAAATAATGAAACTATTTTATCACAAACTTTCTAACGGATATCACGTAATATTTATATGAAACCTAATTTTATTACTACTAGATATCCGGATCATCTTCCTGTATCGTTTTTACATGTTCTTATCTAGTTTTCTGACATTAAATACTTCAGAATCGATTCAAAACACCATTTTTTAGACATTAAAGACTTAAAACCCCATTAATTCGTATGTTATAGAACCTGATATTACGAAAATATTACGCATTTGCTAAATTATTAATTAGTAAATAACTAATTAACAGCAATTTAAAGGAAATACAATTTTTTATTTGTAAGATTATATAATACTAGCTTTCCGCCCGAAGCTTCGTTCACGTGGACTAAAATGTTTTGTACGAGTAGCTTTTCGAAGTATGGTATTTTTACGACACTAGATTCGTATAAGTATTTCAACTTTTTATATTACCAAAAAAACTATTTAATTTTAAAATCCTCAATATTTCTCTCTATGTCATTTAATTACATATTCTTGAATTTATTTTTTATTACTTATTTAATAAATCAATTCACCAATCAAAACCAAATCTAGTCTAAATCTCAAATATAGATCTTAGACATATTATGCAAATATCTAAATATCATGGCCCTCAACATCCTGAGGTCAAACGGAAATAAAACTTGTTTTAATAACATAAACATTATTTATTTAACAATGTTCAATACTCATGCTCTTACGAAACATTATGTTGATTTAAAACAAGATTAAAACAGCTTTTTCTGATTTGAACATCTTATATTTTCACGACTTTGATGATGATCTTTCTTTTTATTCATTCACCCTATATCAATTACTAAGTTTACTTAAAAACCTGTGTACCTTATTAAAAAAGGTTTGCATTATCATTTTCAACAAAATGTTAATGTATGACCTATTAAAAGACAAACAATATGTCCTTTGAAAAGTTGAAGCAGAAGCCTGTGAAAATGGCATAACAATCAGGACAACCCCTTAAAAAATACAATTTAACTAAACCATTTAAGAAAGTACATAAGAGCAAAGTTAATCATTTTCCTCATACGAAACAAACTTAACAAGTAACATAAAGTTGCATTCTAAACCGTCTAATCTTATAACAAGAATATAATGAGGCAAAAACTAAAAACTAACAACAAAAAATTCGCACTTACAACAGTATGAAATTCCACCTGTGTGACTACAATCAGCCGACGTTTAACACACTTGAAACAATACTTCGTCAAAATATAATGATTAAGTTCTTTATGAACTAGCTACTCGCACCGACTTCGTCCGAGTATGCAAGTTATGTTAGCTTTTAAATTTTTTATAGGTCATATCCAAATCCAAGAGGCCAATCCAAAAAGGTAAACACAACTGAAATCCGTTTGTTCGTTTCTTTAAATTGAGTTTCTTGCCAGTTCTTCTCGTCAGAAGCACGTAAAAGCGACCTTCCGGTGTTAGTTTTTATAAAATAACTATTTGAAAACACTTGTAACAGTTTACATCAATAAAAAATGTTGAGATTGAAAGGATATAACTGAAGATTGATTATAGTTTAATCAAAAAAAAGATACAGTAGCTGTGCCCTACTTATTTTAGCCGTATGGCTCCGCTCCTATTGGTCTTGATGAAATATAGCCTACATCCTTCCTGGATGAACGAGCTATCAAACACTAAACAAATTAAAATAAGACCCATAGTTCCTGAGATTAGCGCGTTCAACAAAGCTTCAGCTTTATAATATTAGTGTAGTTAATGTAATTGTCTTTACCACAGTGGTGTTAAACCCCGTCATCCATACTAAACAAACAAATCAATTATACATTTAGCACGACCCGTTCTCTCATTAAGCGAGTCCGGTCTAGAGGAAATCAGCGCAATCACACAAACCAATGCCTCTCTATAACTTTCTTATGTAAAGTGAGCTTATTCATTGACAATATTACGTATTAATTTTAGACTTTTCGGCGGTAGTTTGTTGTATGAGTCGATTTGTGAAGAAATGTGTTGGACTTTTGAGTTATACCAATATGAAGTTGAGTAAGTACCCGGATAGAAAGAATGTATGTCACAAGAGGATATAATCATCTTTAAAGCATTTATTTTTGCAATATACGCACGATAAATAAATAATAGATAAGGTTATAAACAGACACAGTTGTCACCCATCTTACGATTTAAAATTAGTTACATTCATTGTAAAAAATAACTTCACTGAAACACTACAGAATTATTAACCATATATAATACCTATGTCAAAATAAACGGGATAAACAC
>CAJQZM010029322.1:176-44864 GCA_907164665.1 Colias nastes | reverse complement strand
GTTGATGCACCAATTGGTTCTTCCGACCACTGCTTGATCCGCAGTATCGTATAGTAATCCACTCGGTCATATTCAACGGCAAGAACAGGCAGCATGCCGCCGAGTTTGGCATTTCAAATCAGCTGACTGGGATGAGTTGCGAACATTCTATGCGTCCTATCCATGGGGCCGAGTTTGCTTTTCATCCGATGATCCCAATACCTGTGCCGATTCCGTCGCTGATGTGATCCTGCAGGGTATGGAGCTTTTCATCCCATCATCTGTGGTTCCTGTTGGTGGCAGAACTAAGCCCTGGTTTAATCGTTCCTGCATTAAGGCGTCACACTGCAAACAGGAACGATTTCAGGCCTGGTATCAGGCACAGGCGTTGTCCGATCCTAGTGTCAAATCTTTAAAAAAAAAGTATAACTCGGCCTCCCGGGCTTACAAGAAAGAAATTGCCATGGCTAAGGCTAATTACATTAAGAGGCTTGGGCAGAGACTTGCCAGACTTCCGTCTGGAACACGTGCGTTTTGGTCTCTATCTAAGGCCATACAAAACAACTTTAGTCGGTCATCTTTCCCACCCATGCGCAAAGGGGATAATGCTCTGGCTCATTCTGCAAAGGAAAAGGCTGATCTTTTGTGCTCTATTTTCGCAGCGAATTCGAATCTTGACGACAGAGGGACCATACCACCTTCCATCCCCAGTTGTGATACTACGATGTCTGAAATTCGGTTCACACAACGAGCTGTTAGGAAAGCACTCCTGTCCTTAGACACAGCTAAAGCGAGTGGGCTGGACGGCATTTCGCCTTTTGTACTGAAAGCATGCGCTCCGGAGCTTACACCGATTTTGACGCGCTTATTTCGGCTCTCTTATTCTAAACGTATAGTCCCGAAGTCATGGAAAACAGCTTTGGTGCACCCGATCCCAAAAAAAGGTGATCGCACAGATCCGGTAAACTATAGGCCAATCGCGATAACCTCCCTTCTCTCCAAAATAATGGAAAGTATTATCAACTGCCAGCTCCTGGATTACTTAGAACGAAACCAGTTATTAAACGACCGCCAATATGGTTTCCGTCGCGGTCGTTCTACTGGCGACCTTTTAGTCTATTTAACCCACAAATGGGCGGAAGCAGTGGAGAGTAAGGGAGAGGCGTTAGCCGTTAGTTTGGACGTCGCGAAAGCGTTTGATCGGGTTTGGCACAAGGCACTTATTTCCAAACTTCCGTCATATGGACTACCTGGGGGATTGTGCGAATGGGTCGCCAGCTTTCTCGCTGACAGGAGCATCAAAGTCGCTATCGACGGATCATGCTCTGCACTCCTGCCGATAAATGCTGGCGTCCCTCAAGGCTGCGTGCTATCTCCTACTCTGTTTCTCCTCCATATCAATGATATGTTGCAAATCAGCAACATACATTGCTATGCGGATGACAGCACAGGAGATGCTAGCTATTCCGGCCAAGCAAAATCCTCCAAGGAATACTTAGATGAGTGCCGAATGAGGCTTGTATCTTCCATTGAGACCTCTTTAGAACAGGTCTCTGAATGGGGCAGACTAAATTTAGTTGAATTCAACCCCAAAAAAACTCAAGTCTGCGCGTTTTCGGCGAAAAAAACACCGTTTAACATTGCACCTCACTTTCAGAGCACTTCCCTCACCATCTCACCCAGCATCGGAATCCTTGGCGTTGATATTTCGAGTGACGTACAATTCCGCGGTCATCTGGAAGAAAAAGCAAAACTGGCCTCTAAAAAGTTGGGTGTCATCAATAGATCGAGACGGTACTTCGAGCCTAAACACCTGCTATTATTGTATAAGGCCCAGGTTCGTCCTCACTTGGAGTACTGTTCTCATCTATGGGCTGGCGCCCCGCAGTGCCAACTTCTTCCACTTGACCGCATTCAACGTCGAGCGACTCGAATTATCGACGACCATAGGTTAACTGATAAGCTTGATCCCCTCTCTCTAAGAAGGGACTTGGGGTCCCTCTCTATTTTCTATCGTATATATAATGGGGAGTGTTCTGAAGAGCTGTTCGATCTTATTCCTGCCGCACAATTCCACCATCGCACAACCCGCCATAAAAATCTTTACCATCCTCACCACCTGGATGGCTGGCGGAGCACCACAGTGCGTTTCACTCTCACTTTTCTTCCAAGGACCTGTAAGCTCTGGAATAGTCTACCACCTGCTGTGTTTCCTAGGAGCTATGATTTGGAAAATTTTAAGAAAAAAGCATATCATTTCTTAAAAGGCCAATAAATTCCCGCCGCTTCCCAATCCACGCATAGCTTCCGCTTCATTATTTTTATATATTATTTAATTCCGTCTTCCCCCTTACCCTATTCTGGTAGACAACAACCATAACCTCTGTTATGGTCTATGGGCGACGCAACCTGCTTACCACCAGGCAGTGCGTCCGCTCGTTTGCCTCCCCATAACATAAAAAAAAAAAAAAAGAAGATAAGAGAGCGTAGATTAAATGGGTTATATTAACTTCGAAGATGGGATACGTGATTACAAATGCGACGGTGTCCCTAAATTACAATCGTATTGTGTTCGTAAATGACAATATTATGTTATAACAATAGAGATGTGTATGGAAAACATCTAAGATGTGGTAATTTTAAAATAAAAATGCATTTTTGAAAGAGAGTAGAAACAAATACAACGCGAAATAATTACTATTCTCTATTCTAATACTCTATTCTGAATTTATGATGACAGAGTTATTAGTTTAGAAGTTATCCATTAATAAATGAGCATATATTATTATAGTTAATTAGGCCATATTCATTCAATTAATATACAAACGAAACAGGTGTTGAATACTAATAAAATTATACGTTTCCGTAGCCTTTTAATAAACTTACTCCATTATCGATTCGTATACCAATCAGGAAGAAAAACTTCAGTTTCAACGGCCTAATGGTTTTTCGTTTGTTTTTACAACTGATCAAAGTATTATTTCCTCGGCTAATGGAATTTGGAAGTCGTACTTGTTTAGCCGGAGTCGAGGGAAAGTTTTTTACGATAGGAAATTGATAATGAGAAATGTCGCCGAGTTTTTCAGTGCTGATTAGTTTTTAGTCGACTTGATAAATCGGTGAACTCATTTTTAAAATAATTGAGAGTGACGTGGAATTTTTGCTCGATTTCGCGGTTCTAATATTTCACAAAGCTTATTGCTAGGCTAGATTTAACTACGACTTTGCTGGTATAAAAATCTGTAAATGTTAATTTTAATTAAACTAGGTAATATCAAAAAACGCATTTAAAACTTTTTTCTAAGCAATAACAAAAAAAATCACAATTTAGATCGACTACAGTTTCAGAAAAGTACCAGGAAAACATGAAACAATAAGAGCAGCGCGACATGCGAGTGACATCATCAAATGTATTCGCTTTGTAGACTTTATACCAACTCTTTGTGCTGAGACAATGCCAATTTTATTCACAATTGTTCTTTATTTTGCTTAAACAGTACTTATTACTGGGTTATATTAAACTGGAAGCTCGTCTTCGTGTTGAGTTGGTAAATATAGATTTTTTGCTATTTAGAATGAATGTGAATCTTTACTTATGTACGAAATTAGGCCACTACATCGTATACATACAACATGCTAGAAGTTACCAGATAAACAGATGGATCTGCTTTATACTCGTTTTATGAAAGTACTTGATTTATTAAATAATTAAATATTTAGATACTAGAAAAAAACTTAAATGTAATTTTGTTGTCTGCTGTATGTAACAAGATGGTAACAAGTTTATAGAAGAAATACCGTAAAAATCTTCCGTTCCTAATACAGTATTCAGTAAAAAATCTTTCGTAAAAATATTACTTACAGTAAGTAATAAATCATTTCTTGATTGAAATCTAAAAACGAATATATCTCCTTATAGAAACGATGCAAGAGGGATTTCCGTTGATGTGTAAAAAATCTAATGTGTTTATAATGTTTTAACAATGTACTCTTGCAATGTACCAAAGAAAACGTAGATTATTTCAATATCAATCAGAAGGTTTTATATTTTTTCTTATTGGATTGAATGTTGCACTTTTTTCATAGAATTACTAACAAAGAACATTTTAGTACATAATAATAATATTTTCACATAGAAACACATACTTCAAAGGGGTTCCAATTACACTTAAAAAAGTAGAGGCAAAAATCCGCATTAAAAAAAAAACAAAGTCGCTTTGCAAAAATATTACCCACTTTTAGTAGCTGGATTTATATTAAATGCAATTAAAACGAGTTTCCAATTAACAGGCATTATAAACAATATTTAACCTATTTTATGCTAGACGTATTTCAAACAAATTTTTCGTTCATAATTCTAATAGCATGGCTTTGTATTGGCGGCTCTCCAGGGTTGGCAATCGACCATATGGGCATTAATTTATTGTACCCTAGATTATTAACTGTTCATCTGATTGAGCTTCAAAATAGAGGCTGTTCTAAGTTCAGCTAAATATTTTCCGAGTTACCGATGAATCGTTCAAAAATACTATATTGATTCACCTCAACTTAAAAGGTTATGTCTAGACGGTCATAAACGACTCTATGAAAACCTAAATGTTTATCATGCGTACTCTAAAGTCTAAACCATTATACTACGCTATGGCCTACCAGTGAGGTTCATCGTACACCGAACATATGATTTCAAAAAATTTCACACGTCTGACGATATACCTGTACAGGTTGACCTGTCAGGTGTACTGTATTGTGTGTGGCTTGTTTATGGCAACCATAATATTGTCATAAGCACACTCAATATCGCCTATCACTTTAACGCATATTAATTTTCCCCGACAAATA
This sequence comes from Colias nastes, assembly GCA_907164665.1. Lineage (NCBI taxonomy): Eukaryota > Metazoa > Arthropoda > Insecta > Lepidoptera > Pieridae > Colias > Colias nastes. Next base: position 40,046 of record CAJQZM010029322.1, on the reverse strand, counting down.
TTGTGAACAAAGCGCTTTGAAAATAACGATCACCTGCGGCTTGCAATTTAGCTGATAACAAAATTTGAGTGCATACTTGAGGTCTTCGATGCGTTAAATATGGATGAAGTTTTTAATATTATAATAACAGTGTTTTTTTTAATTTATGATTATAGAATTATGTAATATGTTAGATGAGATGTACTGGATTCTATAATCGTGATATTTCTACAAAATGTATCGCTTAAGAACTTTCCTAATTTTATTAATAAACACAAAACATTAATCAAGGTATAGGCTTTAATATCTCCTTTAATATTATAAATGTGTATGAAGGTTATATGTTTGTTACAATTCTTACATAGAGCTTGATTACACCATTGATTAGATCTTGTTACTAACATAAAATTAGGGAGAAACAGCCCACGTAAAAAGCAAGTGAATCCGTGGGCGGTAAGTGTATACTAATTTATATTAATGAATACAGATGAAAGCACCTTCAACCTTCTTAGAGTACTTACAGGGAATCTAAAAAGATGTAAGACGTAATTAATTTCAGCCCTTTTAAGTTCTTTCGTTAGGTATTCACCTGTTAGATTAAAGTATTAGAAATACAGTATACAAAATCATTACTTAGCTGCTTTAATGAACTCGTAAAAGGAAAATCCTAAAGCGTATTTTGTTTGATCGAGCAAAGTATTTCTCTCTTATTGGTTTCTAAGCTGAGGATTCAGGCTTTGGAGTTGCAGTCTTTTCACATATTGAAAATTGTAGAATATAGCAATATAATAATACCTTCTTCGGAAAGTTATTTGAAGTTTAAACGAGTGCGAAATTGAAACTGCACACTTTTCGAGGACTTAAAACAATGCAATAGCTTAATAAGTTTGTCTCATTATTATTGCTTCGTCGGCCTTTCTTCTATAGTACAAAAGTAATAGCCGTACCCAACGCACAATATTGCTCTAATATATGAAAAATTACCTCGTCATTTTATCATTAAAATCTAATCTATTCGCAACGCAAAACGTCTTGCCGTAAAGCCCTTATTCACGACGCCATTTATCTAGAGTTTTGACCCAACAAGGAATTTAATAAACACAAAACTGGAGACAACTCCACTTACTTGGACAGTTTTAAACATTAATTTTCTTTGGAACTTTTGTAAAGTCGTTGTGGATAACATTCCGTCGTAACGACTTTTCAGTGTGTGATAAATCGTCGGAGCGTGTAAAGGAACTTTTGAAGAATAAACAACTATTATAGGGGTTAAAAATGTTGAGAAATTTTATAGAATTGTGGGTACTAGATACAAGTGTATTATCGTACGCTTTGCAGGGCAAAGCGGGTAAATTAAATAAAGCATTCTGGACGTCTGTTTCAAGTATCTATAAACATTATTTATGTTATTCGATATAGTTTCTATGTGCACTCGTTAATAATTGTACCAAGCTAACGATCATTATTGTCATATTATATGTACTTTTGAAACTAAATCCGCACTTCTAAAGTACGATAACTATATAACACAATCTATTATTAATAATCAAAAGCCTCAAACACTAAAATATACCTTTAAGTTATATATTTATCATTCCGTAATACAATATTGATATCGAGATGAAAGGCTAGTACCCTCGGGAATTTTCTATCTTGATGTACCCACATCTTACTGAATACCTTTAACTTCTAAGTACGAGTTTGTAAACAAAGCTGTATCCTTTGAGAATACATGAAGTTTTAATAATATATTGTATGCGATACTTGATAGAAATTGTAGGGGAAGGATATTATATGTGTATTTATTACTTAGTGTGTAGTTTTGCAGAGTATTGAAATTTTTGGCTATTTTTACTTCGGTACCTATATGAACTATATTTAAACAATATTTAAAATACACATAACAAAATCTAAATACGTTTAGTAATATTTGAATGACCTGCTATTGTCACGTAAAAATCATAGATGATCACGGTAGTTTCAGTAACGCCATAAGGTAAAAACATGTTCTTGAACCGTAGTTGTTATAAGGCAGCCAATGACTTAAAATTCTTATAAAATATACTGTCTGTATGAAGTGACTTATAAAAAAGTTATTTTAGAATCGATATTTCTCCGTAAATATCCCGTTATCAATCTATAAAAAGGTTTCCAGTTTGATTCAAGTATACAACACTTTTATAGAAAATCGATAGACAGTTTTGGTCCCACATATAAGAAAAACATTATTGCCCATAACTGGGAAATATTGAAATACAATCTGTACATGCGGAAACAATAACATTGAGAATAAAATTTTATGGCTTACGAGATAAGAAGGTATATACTATACGTGTCATTCCATACTACTCATAATATACATATGAATCTCTATATGGAATTCATGGTAGGTTGTGTTGAGTGTTCGTTAACATAAAAACTAGTTGATCAATTTGGGTAACATTTTATGCGCTATTTTAAAATACTTGCGTTAGCGAAAACGATCTTAAATAAAATCTAGGTACATACTATAATAACGACGCATGAAGCTGTTACTACATAAAATAAAATAAAATCACTATTTCATATAACCTTTTAAACAATACGAAAAAATAAAACAGTACTTACATCTTTAAACAACATTAAAAACCAAATCATAACCGTATTCTATAACTATGAGTCAAAAATCAATTTTATTCACACCATTTCACTGAAACCCAGCTATATTCGTCCAACGTATCCCGAATCTATAAAACTAAGTAATAAATCAAACCACATATCGTCATATAAAGTGATTCCCGAACGATGGCGATTGTCCACATCTGCTCCGTATGAAGCAGTCATTTGGTATACTTACAGTTTGAACAGTTTTCCCGTATATATTTTCGTGAATTTGACTACAAAAGGAAAAGTTACAATTTTCATATTTTTCAGTAATTGTAAATTAGACTAATTATTGTTCTATTAGTCGTTTGTTCGTCGTTCTATCGAGTTATTCATGGAGAAGAAACATTTTTTTAGTAAGATCCTGAAATTTATGAGTTAAACCAAAGTCACAAACAAGCAAATAATAAATATGGAAACCGTTATAACTCGAAGTAAGCAAAATCAATTATTCAATAGGGTAAATACTTCTAATCTATGTCGATAGTTTAACCACTAAATAGGTGAAGCAATAATATGCCATTATTATGTACTTTGCACTTAGTATGTAACACAATTGAAGAGCATTTGCGTGGACTAGAATTGTTCGCACTATATAGTATACAGTCTGTGGTTGTAATACTATTGAAGCAAATCGTAAATTTAATGCAACGAATAGAACGGAATTGAAACTAATAAACTGTAATAATTATTATTACTTCAACATACCGTTCCTAGTCGGAGCCGATATTTTTAAATGAATTTCAAAACAACCAACGTCATTACCAACTTAATTTATTACAGCGAATAAATAACATGTTGCTATACAAAACTTTTCATATAAGAAATAAAAGTACAGAATAGAAACTAATAGAGATTTATATTTATTTCACCACTCTCTAGACTTTTAAATGCATTTCAACTAAAACCAACGAACAAACCTCATTTATTACAATGAATACATGCTGTAAAGTACAGTTAGCAAATGTATTCAACAGGGTAAACGCGGGATAAACGTACCAATTACCGTTCTAGAAGCGACGTTGAACAAAAATAAAGGTTAAGTAGCGAGTGCATAATTAAGCTCAGTCGGAAATTTGCCAACTCCCGTTAACTGAGCCGATATGAGATTTTAATCAGTATAAACTTGCATTTGGCGCACGTTTCCAAAGTAGTCAGTATTATTGATATGTAGTTTCAGTTAGCTGTTCATTACTGTTAAAATGTTCAGTTAGTGAAAAGCTTTAAAATTAAAGTATAATGGATTAATGAAATCTGGTCTAGAGTATTGCATTTCTGATGATAAAGTCACGTAATCTCATGAAAGTATCTTTATCAAAGTATTTATTATAATGATTTTTTCAATAAAGTATAAACAATTTCAACGGCTTTTTGTTCTATGAGTTGCCAAATTTGAATAAAATACAATTTTCAAATATGAATACAGACAAGCTAAACTTATTAATACATATAATATAACAAGAATTATATAACGTATTATTACGTAGCAGCTACGTTATATATAATACGTAGCAACTGTAGCGTACATCTTAAGCTACGCTCGTAGAATTAAACTTCGTAGCGCCTCTGTCTTAATATGTTCTCTAAGGCTGGAGCATTTCTCCTTGCATTTGGAGTAATATCTTCCTTAATTCGACGGTTGTTATATGCATTCCTATTTATAAAAAGATTATTAGTTAATTAGATAGAAATATTAGTTTTCTTTGTATCATACGGAAACTCTAATGTCATTTTGTTAAACATATTGAAAATTTTTAATTTTTTTTTTTTCTAACACTTCCCAATGTTAACTCAAAATCAAAATGTCAATGCTATTATTTAACTGATATTGTGATGCTGAAATCTTTAAAGTGTTAATATGCTAGGTACTTGAATACTGTTAATGTTAATTTAGTATTTACTTAGCATCAAAATTCTGTGTTAACTTGTTCAATCATTATTAAAATAAGTAAATAATTGAAGTGTCGTGCAGTCATCATTCTTAAGAGTTTACTTAAGTATATATTTTATTATTAAACAAAATAGACAATTATAAAGGTATCGTCCACATAGATAATTGCAAAATAAACCCAACACAAAGGCCATATTAAAAATATTCGTAGCACATACCAATTCGTAGTTAAGCTCGTAGCGCATCTACGTCAATAATTATACTACGCCATTATAGAACATGTTTGCAGTGCTACGTGCGTTAACTTGCATAATATGTCATGATCAATTATTGTGCAGACACAATATGCACTTTCAAGATAAGGTATTGGATGATATAACATGGTTATTTTTTTTGCTATTTTAAGGTATTCGCATTGTAATATTTTATGAGATAGTTTATGATTATTGCTTAGAAGGTTAAGATGAATAATGATTTCATATTTTAAGGTTTGATACTGACTGTGATGTTGTCCACTTAAAAATTATATTTCTTAAATTAATTTTTGGTTTATATAATATTAAAAATATACGGTAAATAAGTGTAGAAGACGATAAAAAATTCACTCTTTCATTTGAAAGACTTAACTGTTTTTCAACTCGTTTTATCATGCGTCACAATAACTATAACTTAAAAAAAAACACATCACGCTGCCAACGTTAAGCAAACCCTCATGTGCTCTGTGGCATATCAAAATCTTCAACGTAGCAGAACTAATCGCGTAGCCGATACCTCGTTATCTGCTACATTAACGTATTGATTGGTCATTTATTGGCGGGGAAAAATAATGAAACAATATTGCGGGATTGTTTCTTTCATTAATCTTGTGTATGACTGATTATGAAGTAGGTGGGTCGGAACTATACTTTATTGCTTATTATTCGGTATTCGATTTTATATTATAGATCAAAAAATGTATCAATCGTCCAATGTGGTAGGTGGGTTGGAATAAAATCATTGCTTTGATCGCAAAAGAAATAAAAACGATAATAATTTAAGTATTTCATTTATGTACTTTTAAGAGACATATAGGGTAACAGACAGACAGATAGGGTAACTTTTGCATTTATAGTATTAGTTAGGATTTACACGTCATACCTACATACAGGACTACAGGTACCAGTTAAGTAAACACAAAATATCATATTAAACCTGTCTCTTCAATGAACATTACCCAACCATTAGATAAACAATCTAGGTCTTTGCACAGCGCCATTCGAATCACATCAAAGCAATTAGCCTCCCAGTATTTGTACTAAAACGTCAACTACAGAGCGATATTCGAGACCTATTTTTATACGACCTATATTTCCCAAGTGGCATGGCGATGGAAACTGCACTGCGTACACGTTTTTGCTTATGCACCTGTATTTACGCTTTTATTAGCTTCACCTGTATGTTTTTATGTAACCGACTCCTTTAGACTTGACTTTGACCCAATTTAAACGGACAGATTGAATTCAAACTTTATATACTTATCAAGGATCAGTTACAATACAATAATTTAATGAGTTTATCTTATTGGTATAATTTATACTTTGTATTGTTACGTCTTGATAGAACTGCGTGTTACGACTTGACGATGATGTATCGAAACCGGTCGTAGATTTTCTAATAAAAATTGAAAGAAAAGTGACACTAGTGAATTGTGTTTTTTTTATTTTAACTATTTTAGGCACTTTTTTTATACCCGACCTATATTTCCCGAGTGGTGGGCGATTGAACAAACTGCACTGCGTACGGAATTGCTTATGCACAAGTATTTTTACTCGATTGCACATATTGTAATACTGTGATTGCACTGTAAACAAGGGAACGGGCTATTTGTTTCGATGTTGGCTTTAATTCTCGGATAAAACGGGATTTATGGGACTTACGTGCTCGGGAATAAGTTGTGAAACGTTCGCGTAATTAGCATTTGCATTTTGATGGCGGTAGCGATATTTTTGGTCGGTGTGACGCACTTTTTGGTACTTTGTTTAACGCGTAAACTTTGTTTACATTTTCGGTCTAAGGGGAAACAACTTATCTTTTCTTGTATAAAATTCTGTTATAAAAAGATGAAGCGTACAAAGCTGGCAAAATAATAATATACGCGGAATTCTTTTTTATTCTCTATACAAGTAAAAGTAATAAATAAATGAGTACCCTTTTTATTGCAATTTCTACTCAAAACATGATGAAAGATTGCCAAGTGTACACACAAAGCTGTAATGAAAGTTACCTTCAAATACTATAATAACTTATTTATTTCCACAAACAATAAATTCATCTTTATTTAATATCTTCCAGTCCCATTGTTACCGAAATCCCTTTATGGCCAGTAAAATTGTTATTACGCAGACTGTACTGGTATATAAAGCGAATTATTGTCGTTTTGTAGTAAATTAGCTCGTTAAATTTCACACCGTTTTCACGCTCAAACTGGCATTTCAATTATTGGACAAGCTTCAACTAATTAGTGGAAAATCGATGTTTCCGTCGACTGTACGAGATGGTATATTGTTTTAACTTCTATTTTAAAATAATATTCCGTAAAAATAAGAGCGTGTGTGCCGAGCACACTTGTCAGAAGTGAAACTTCTTTAGGAAGATCCAAAGATACCAAAATCGTGGCCTTACTCCATGACCTTGAAATTTTACTCTCAACGCGCCTAAAGAAGTTTCACTTCAAAAATTATTATGTTCGTGGAAAAGTGGCTGTAAAAATATTTGTAAAAAAAAGGGAAATTATAACTTAATATAGAAACACAATAACACTTGATGTTAAAAATCTTTATTTATGTAAAATGTATAGTAAAAGCACATTCAATATAATTAAACTAGTAGTAAAATTATATTTTTGTCTTGTCGTTCCAGCTAATCTCGATTTTTAATCACTGAAATAAATCGCGACCAAAAAATACTTCTATAACCAAACACCCTAAGTAAATTTTATCTATACCCTAAATAACTACCTTTATTACCCTTTTTTATATCCTTTTTCCATAGAAATATATTTGCTAGTACACTTAAATTTCACGCTCTCACAGCGAGCGGCATCCAATATCGAGAGATTATTTTCCGGCCGATATAGTTTACACGACTCAATTTTCTTTAGGTTCGATATTTTATAAGTAGTAGGAAGAAATACTTATTATATATTTAAATAGAAAGTCGCTTTCGTCTGTTGACGAGATCAGATGCAATTCTAATCTACACTGATTTGTTTTCTGTACCTTTTGACAACTAGGAAGCTTTTATACCTACAATTTTATAAAATCTTTAACTTATTGTAACTTTATGTATACTTTTAAAATATTAAACGTATTTCTATACGTTCGTTCATATTCAGCATAAAAATACCTAGGTATTATTAAGTGAAAAAATATTATTATAACACACAATATACACAATATCAAATCTCAAAGACAGATTATTTTATACAACATCTAATCGTATTTTTCGAACCACACTACTAAAGGTTCTAGACTAAATTTCGACTGCATTTCTAGATAGTCGAATTACATACAAATGGCCCAGCTCAGAATCGTGTTAGATTAACCCTCCGAGAGAATTCCGCTTCGGGAAATGGTGGAATTAAAGTGCCTTGCTGAATTAAAATATTTGGAATATGTTTTAAATTAAATTTTGATTGCTTTGTGCCTGGTGAAGCTTATGGGTAGTTTTATACTATGTTATACATATTATAAGACATTATGTATACATTGATTAATATTTATTTGAATATAGCTATTACTGTTTCTGTTCAAGGGAACTTATAAGTTTAAATCCAAGACTTGGAAGACACACAAGAAAAAATAAAATAATAATTATTAATTTTAAATATAAAGTTCAACTTATAACAAGTATTAAATAAGTAGAAACTAAACTAAATACCTATTGTGATTCACATATAACAAACTTATATATCTAAAACAGTATTTTTTATTCCAGGTTATGAATTTGTATACCGAGACCCGTGGGGCGGCATTAGTCTTATGTTCGCGGCCAATCAGACGTCCAAAACCTTGATGCCAAATACCACATTTGTAAGTAGACTTTAGTAGCTCCATTTTTACGATGTGCCTAAAAGTCTTGTACGAAAGACACTATTTTATGATATTTATTTAAAATATATGAAATATTAAAAAAAGGAATAAGTAAGGAATTTCAAAACAAAGCTCTATTTTATACAATCTAACCTGCGTCATACCTACGATGAGGAAATTCCAACGAACTTTGTTACAACTTCCTCTCGCATATAGAAATAGTGATATAAACAAAACTCGCTCATATTTCATTTCAAATAAAGCTTAAAATGTTACGAAACTTTTGGGGCAGTCCCGTAATAAAGTTTCCTTTTATTAAAAAGGCAATTTGTTTCCCTATAGACATAGACAAGACATCTGCAGTATTTAACAATGTTGTAATATAAAGTACTAACTTCGCCTTAATAGAGTTGCCAACATGAAAATAATTGAAATGTATTGTTTTTCACTAGCTCCTGGCTATTTTGGTATATATTTCATTGAACGATATAAACATATAGGTTCCTGTAACTTAAATTACTATCTACCTAGTTAGGTAGATAGTATATTTAGTTAAATATAAAACGTATTTAAATGATTTTCCAAATACCTGTTCAAATAATTACTTATAACAAATCAGATAATCGAGAATTCCATTAGTAAAACAGCACATTTCTTCGCAAAAACATTACGAATTCGATAATAAAAGCTATTGGATATATTTCCAATGGGTTTCAATTCCATTAGCATCTGTCGCTCTGCCCTTTTCAAAATGGCGGACGGGGTATTAATTAACTCTTATATTTCGATATTGAAGGGACACCTGTGCCTTAATAAATTATAAATTATCTGTTTTATTAAGTTTGTAATAAAGATGTGAATAATATTAAATATTAGTGTTTTTGTCACTTGTTGAGTTGTGTCGGTAAAAAGACTAAGTATTATTTACATTAAAATACATTTTCATGTAATTGGATCTTACATGCATTGAAAAGTAATTAAACAAACCTTGTAAAAGAGACAATATTATTCTAAAATATCTTAAGTTTTGTATAAATGTTGTAAAATTTATAAGTTGGCGCATGATGTGAATATAAGAAGAAGCGATTTTTACTTAAAAGGCTGAGCCGCGGTTAAATTACATACTTTACTGTACTTATGTACGCTCTTGCTAATGTTTAATTCAGATTCTTTGTTTTTTATTCTCCTAACATTACGAAAAATATAGAGCAATCGGCAAGAAACTCAAATATTACTTTTACAAATAATTATAAATATAACGTAAGAAAAACTTTGTATTAAAGAAAATTTAATTCCAAGATAAAAGCAATTCATTATAACTAGACGTACATCGAATTAGTAAAGACCCAAAGATTAATCTCTTAGCGAAGTTTAACTAGAGATGAGATGATATGGAAGTTCCATTTTACGAAACATGATGTCTTGCGACAGCTGTTGTAGACGTAATATTATCTTAACTGTTTGTAAATTTAGGATTTAAACTTTTTAACGAATTTTAAACATTATTTTTAAAGATTTTATTAACTTCACCGGCATGTTTGTATGTTTCTTTTTATACCCGACTTTGATCCACTTTAAACGAACAGATGTTATAAATACATACTTTGAACTCTTACTAAGGATAATTTCATGAGTTTAAGCATGTTTTTATAGTTTCTTAATTAAACTATATTCATTACTTCATTATAATATGTGTCGACGTTTCGAACAGCATTGATTAGAAACGATAGGCTTAAAGATCTTTTCACAATATTTTTTACGATCACATTTTAGAGTTCATTTGTTGAATTCAACAAGTCCCGAAAAATCTTACATTTTATTTGACTTTTTACGAGTTGGCGCTTGATTAGTACGAATGACTCGAATTTATTACTTCAAAGGTCGGAGTTCAAATTGTGTCGTGAATATCTCTATTTTAGAAAAAAATATGTATAAAAAGGTATAGCACAGTTTCTCTAATTTTTGGGTTATCTTCTACGATACAGAAGTATTTCCAAAAAAATAAATGTTGAAATTATCACGAAGTTTATTCAATTTTATAGTCAACGTCAATAATTTATTTTGTAAACCTACTAGATAGAGTTTTATAAATTACACCTTCTACCTCGATGTAATAACATGCCTAAATTAATTAATAATCAGAAGAAACCACTTTGAACGTGCGACAAAACTCCACACAAAGTTATGAAACTTATAGACACTTCAAGCCCTAAATCAAACAGAAATATGAGTTCACCTTGATGTATAGAAGTCTAATAAACCTGCATACCTGTTGATCGATCAACCTGTATGAATATTGAGTTTTATCCTCTATCAATCATGCCGTGGCTCTATGCCAATGCTAACATGTTCTTGTCATACCTGAAGAGCATTTGGATAATTATAAAAATTTAGTTTTCAATGTCCATTTTCCGCTGTTTTTGTAAACGAGAAAAAGTATGAAATGCTTGAATATCTATTAGATGTTATTTTTCAATTTGTTGTATTGTAATTTGTCTGTGTATTATTTTTATACGTGAACTAAAAGTAAATTAGACTGGATGGATTTGAACTCTATTAGAGCTCCTTTTTTACAGAAATGATATGGTATTAAATTAGCCATATACCCTTTCAGTAGTTTTTATAAAGAAGCATTAATATTCATTACACACATTACATTTCACACCCATACTTTGACTGACCGGTTGGCTTGGTTGGTAGTGACCCTGCCTTCCAAGCCAGAGGTCGTGGGTTCGATTCCCACCCGGGGCAAATATTTGTGTGATGAGCATAGATGTTTGCTCTGTGTCTGGGTGTTAATTATCTATATAAGTATTTATTTAAAATTATAATAATTATATGTATGTTTATCAGCCATCTGGTTTCCATAACACAAGCGAAAAGCTTAGTATGGGATCAGATCATGCCGTGTGTGATAATTGTCCCGAAATATTTATACATACTTTCGTATATTTCGTACCATTTGTAAACGTCATAGTATTCATACTTAATTCATACCATAGAATTACATTCCAGCTATATTACACACAAATAAATTGTTAGCTCCCTTACAACCGAGCATTTGTCAGTAATGTACACAGAATTGACGTTAAAACCCGAAACAATCATATAATTTAATTTATTTATCGTATAATAACTGGATTGCGTGTACACGGTCACGCTACTCGTTTATATCAATAATCTACATCTTTATACGGGTTCTGAGTTCGCTTTGGTTTAACATTTAGGGTATATGTAGCTGTATGAGAAACGAGCTTTATCCTGGGGAACTGCTGCTAAAGCTATGCAATGCAGTATCAAACAAAACTACAGGCTATTATCATCTTTTTCAACCCTTCAGAGTTTAGGGAATAATTTTTGAAGGATAGTCTAAGAGTATGTCTAAGATTCTATATTCTAATGAAAAAGAAATAAAAAAGTGTATAACTAAACGAGGTATAACAATTCACAAATGGGCGTCAAATATTGCACTATGGCTCTACATTCTGAAAAAACCTTACTTAAGATAGATTAAACATAGACAAGAATAGATCAACAAGAACATTTATATACAAATACAACAAAATAGCGACTCGAAGATTTCATTCAAAAAGAAAAGAGCATGTCTATTTTCTTTTTATTCAAATACACCAATATTTTATTAACATATTGCGAAAAGGACATCAAAGCAATTCTGAAACCGCTCAAGGCCATCCCGTCCCTAAACACAAGATGGAAAATCATAGACATAATATAATTATTAAAATATTATTATATTTTGAAACGTTTCCTGCCTTTGCAATCATAAAATGTCAATTAGATAAAAACACAAGCTTCAGTCTGCGGTTGTACACACAGTTTTTGGTACAAGTTCGTACATCGTTATGTTATATAGACCATTATCTCGGTTAAAAGTTCTTTATGTGATGTAGATCATTATTATCTCTGTACCAAATCGCATCCAGATTCGATCAGCAGTTTTGCATTAAACACTAACATACATCCATGTTCAGAAAGTTTCGCATTTATACTTATGACAATTGGTAGGAATTATAATAAACTGCATAATATTTTTTTTGCGTGAATGACGAAGAAACATCTATACTCACTATTTTTCTCTTTATGTACAATATAATATAAAAAATTTAAATCATTACCTACCGTACAATTATTTATACTTAATAAGCTCTACGATAAAAGGGGTCGTAACCCCCCAAAAGGGGTTCAATGTTCAATGTTCATGTCGAAAAATCAAAAGCATAATTTCGTGACTTCGTGCAACTATCGCTAACGGCATTGTTAAAGTTTATAATTTACTGCGGTTCGCTATTGAATTTACTGTTTGCGTGTTTTCATATTGTAAATGCCTTTACACTATAATGCTTTTATTGCCGTTTATATACAACGAGCAATGACTCAAATGGAACAATAAAATGCCGTAATGAGTTAATAAAATTGAAAATTTTGTTTATTAGCTATGAAATTTTATTTGGCAAACGTTCTCAGTTAGTTGTGATTTTCAACGTAAAATAATATCTCGTCTTACATATTTCCAAGAATTAAAATGAATAAATGTATAGACAGATAAACAAACATCTTAGGTACGACACAAAAGTATACACTTTCACAAAAAAAAATCAAAATTCTGTTGCCTCATCTAAAACAATTAAAGGCAAATATAGCCTACTAGGCTACTAGTTGAATCAAAAGCACTATCCTATCCAAGATTAGCATGTTCTTCCAAATTCCAATAGCACGAACTTCACCTCTATAACATTACTAGCTGCGCCCCGCGGTTTCACCCGCGTGGCTCCGCTCCTGTTGGTCTTAGTGTGATGATATATAGCCTATAGCCCTCCTCAATAAATGGGCTATCTAACACCGAAAGAATTTTTCAAATCGGACCGGTAGTTCCTGAGATTAGCACGTTCAAACAAACAAACAAACTCTTCAGCTTTATAATATTAGTATAGATTATATAAGTACACATACGTATATCCTCTATACAGAATGTCTTGTTCCAGAGAGTTCTAGAACCAGCCTCGTTCTCATTATCAGCTGACCGTCGCTTCCTGCTGCTCGCGCAGAGCCCGCGCAAGCTGCACCGCTTTTCCTACCTCGCTAGGTACATGGTGTACGATATATTGACCACGTGAGTATTTTAAATTAATTTAAATTTTTATGGTATTTAGGTAATTTTATATTATGAATTTTATTTAGGGCGATAGTCAATTTAAATTATTTATTTGAAAGATTTGCGGTTGTGAGGTTTACAGATTTAATTTTTCCTGAATAAAACGCTAATTAAGGTATAGAAATATTTAAAACACAATAATATATTATCAATTAATGCAATTAAAATTAAATTGCAATAACAATATGTTTAATATTACTACACGAAGATTGGTCAATTCTAAGTTTTCGCTCTATTATGTGCTCTATCTGTACCTATCCCTATTTTTTGTCTATTTCATTAATTTTTAACTCATTCGTTTTTGTATAACACATGACGTCATAATGTACACTTATTAGTATTTCTCCCACATTCCAGTCATTAACCCCAATATTTAATAACATTTATGATAATAATGATATCAGTTTTAACAAAATTACGATATTCAATCAAATCATAATATTTAGTTCCAATATATACATTAATGAAACAGCGTTTAATTGGCGATAAACGAATTACAAATTACCCTGATTGGATATAGAGCAACAAATTATTACGCCGTAATTTAACTAATTTCAAATTGAACCTTATTCCCTTAATATTAGAGCTTACAATACAAGAGCTGTCAAATAAATTTAAATTTAACGTATCTCTGTTACGAACTTTCGAAATTTAAATTGAGAACTGTTCTAAAGAGTGAACTGTAAAAATTTGAACATCCCACTTAAATTAAAAATGTGGTTTTGTATTTTATTATTTGAACTTTTAAAATATAAGGGAATAATTTTAAATGCACTTTCATGTAAATAAAAATTGAAACCGATAGTTTTATTCAAACTATGTATTTATGAACGAAACTTAAAAAGATTACGCACTAACTCCTTTCGTTTTATCTATGTATTTCTTTCAATTCAATTTAAAGAATTTTTTTTAAAATGCTTATTGGGAATTGGGATACATGGAGTTAAATGATTTATCTAAAAATCGTGCAAACAAATCTCACATACAATAATTTTTATTGGTCTAATGAAAAATCTTACATTATTTTAAAACAACGAAATCTTCAATGTTGCAAGTTTCGCAATTGACAACATTTCATTTTTTATAAGGCCATGAAAGAAAAATACCGTTTCTTTATTTTGCTCTTGCGATTACAGAAAAAAATTATTTCATTTTTTAATCGCATATTTTAAGAGAAATTAAATAAAAACGATAAATGTGATGATGACGTCATACATACGGAGGAATAAAAATGCGCCTTAGCCTAATTTAAAAAAAGTTAAAAAAAAAAACTATCACTGACATTTACAGGGTATGGCATGTGTCAAATTTCATATTAATGTCATTTTTGTGAATTATTCATGTCAACAAACTTTTAAATCGTGTTATTGTGTTTTGGTTTTCTAATTTAATCTCATTAGCGCGATGTTTGTTTGATTGGAGTTGGACCAATTCATTTATATTATACAAATAGTGCCTATAGTGTTCATAATTTTCTTGAAATAAAAGACTTTGTTTACTTACTAAAAGTTGTATTTATTTAACACTTTCCAACGTTTTTTGGGATAGTATAATTGCTTCCCAGAAATTTCCAGCACCCCTTAACAAATCCTGCATAAAGTCATCATCATCAGTACTTGTGAATAAGTTTCTTTTGTTTAAAATTTGGATCAGCAAATAACAAATAACAATATTTACAAAACTTGACGAATCAAAGTGACAAATGTGCCAAAATGTCAACTGTCAAGATTTTTTTTTTAATTTAAACTAGGTATGTGGCAAAGGAAAAAATGTATTCCTCCGTATGTATGACGTCATTTGGCGCTTACGACATTTTAGAATGAGATGATTTTAAAACTCAAAAAGATGAATGAAAACTTCGATATTTAGAAAAAGCAAAAAATACATGTATCATAATTTTTGATCTAGTTTTCATTAAAATAAAAAAATAAGTAGCTTAAAATTTTGAAATGTTGTCAATTCCCTAGACTTGCCTGAAATTGTATCACCAAGAATCAATATGGCAACCCCAGCGGGCAGTTTCCAACGGAAGCACTCGAACGAAATTCAAAATTTATTCCTCAGCTTCCGCTCCAACTCGAACTAATCTTGAATCTTATTTCCCGCTCAAATTTTGCGGTTATTCTTTTTTTGTGTTCCATTCAATATTCTAGAACGAAATTTGAAATTCGAAATACTGAAGCACAGATGATATAGACTGGAGATTGTTTTTAAATTTGATAAAAATTCTCTGGTAAAAAGGTTCGCTCATTGCCATAAAGTGTGAAAAAAAAGATTTATTTAGTAGTCATTGTGTAATAATATATATCGTATATTATAATTAACAGCGTTATCAGATGAGAGATAATAAAATGATAAAAGCGACAACTGAAGTTAAATGTAGCTAACGTGCCTCTCATGGAGCGATAGTACCTAACCTACAACCTTTACTTATAATATCATCTTTTTAAAAACAATAACATTCGCATTTCACACACAATTCGCGGGATAATTGAACAAACGTTTTTCGATATAAAATTGATTTTAATAAAACGAGGTTTATATTCGATTAAATACAATAACAATGGCTGACAATACAAATTATTCCAACCCACTGGTTCGGATAACTGCCCAAATGCGGGCAAAGCAGTGTAAAATGATTTATAGTATAGGCACGATATATTTATTCGACAAATGCTTTTGACAATAAATATTTTTATTACTGTTTTTGTTAATATTTTTTTAAACGTATTGAATCGTTAGAAAAGTTTTGTTACGTGATTTATGCATTATGTTAACAATGGGATAAGAAATGAAAGAGATTTTTTTTCAGTTGAAATCGACATTAATATTGGAGACACTACGAGTAATCATTGTTATTCTAAATCAACAATATTTATTTTTTCATAATAATTTATAGAGATATAGGTACTATAGTTATCATTTATTTATTTTTTATTTGTTTCGTATTTTCTGATGTTTTTTCACTCAAATTAAATTGACCGTGACGAGAATATAATAGGTATAAGTAATATTCATTTATCCAAACAACTATAACTGTTTGTAGTTGTATTTAGTTAGCATTATCCTTAAATGTTTGTCAGTAGAACTACAATCGAAAAGTCTTTGCTACGATTCACAGAGAAAAGAGTGTTATGCAAAGATGACTTACATTGAGGTATTGTGTATGAATGTAGTTATCCATAAATCCATTCCTGATCATAGTTATTAATAAACTACCTGCATAT
The DNA here is from genome assembly GCA_907164665.1 of Colias nastes. Classification (NCBI taxonomy): domain Eukaryota; kingdom Metazoa; phylum Arthropoda; class Insecta; order Lepidoptera; family Pieridae; genus Colias; species Colias nastes. The sequence goes on along the minus strand of CAJQZM010029322.1, from coordinate 23,063 downwards.
CCGTAAAACATACGAAGGCTTAATTAAACCAATCTAAAAAAAGACGTGTGGCACTCGGGGACTGCCGCGGTAAAGCTATTGCATAGAATGCCTTCAAGCCACACCTCCGATCCCGTCGGAGTGGGAAGCGTGAGGTTTTTTCGTTACGGAATTTCTCGATTCGGTCCCCGCGCTCAAGGCCCGCGATAGAAGCTATGCAATAGCTTAAAAATGTTTAAAAGCTCACAAATTGTCCGTGAAAATCTTTTTATTTTATCCAGAAATGTAGGACGTGGAATTTAAATAAAACCTGCAACTGAACGTTTCAAGGCCAATAAATAAAGATTTAGTGGTACTCGTAGAAGCTAATAACGAACCGATGCGCTCATACATTGCGGAGGCAGTACCGATTTATCGTGGCAAGTTATTTGAAAACCACCTGCATGGGGCAATGTATATGCTACACTGTGGTAGTATAGTTTAGGAATGTTTAGAAGGAGTTATAGAAAGTGTAAATGCATAATTAAATGATCAACATGTTTTATGAAAGTTTTTCAAAGTTCGTACTTAGGTATGTCTGTTTTGCATTTTTTTAATGCAAATAAAATATTAAACTTCAGGATTTTGCCTGAAAGAAAACGACAAAAAAGGACAAAAACTTTGATAACAAAAAATATGCATACAGTTTTAAACCTTCACGTTTTAACCGAAAGAAACGAACGAATTTAACCGTCCAACTTTAATAACATAAAATATACATTAAAACCTAATGGAATTTTTAAATTACTATCGCAAAACGCGGGTTCCAAACTTAGTTCAAAATGCAAGCGTCGTTTCAAACAGATAATACGCTTAAAAGATATTCTTGGAATTTAACTTCAGTGCGCAGTTTTAACGCAATCCCCTGTTCAGGGAATAGGAGAGATTTATTGCACTAATAGGTACTACTTAATTTAATATTAAACTATCTTTGGATCTTGAATGATGAATGCATTATGCATTTTAACTTCTTTGTAAAAGGACATAGTTTTAGAAGTAAGTCTGTTACTGTTATGATTATTCATAGCCAGGGGGGTTACCATGACGTCATAAAGCAGTTTTAATTCCAGTGTGAGAAAATGCCACAACTACATAGGTCGTCTAGCGCCATCACTTTCCTACACTAGAATAAATACCTACTGCTTTTAGACATCATGGTAACCCGCTAGAACACTGAACAGTAATTGTAATTCCCTTACCATTAAATTCACGTTAATTAGTACAAATTTGTATTAATTAGTACAAATTACTATAAGTACATGAATAATTTTTGTCATCACTTCTTAGACGTCGTGTTACTTTGCTTAATATCGCAACGTTTTTAACGCAAGAAATATAAGTTCGTTAAGTATTTATAAAGAAGAAGAATCTTCACCATCGTTAAACCTATAGCCTCGAAGTATTAAAAGCCAAAGAGATAATGTTTTAGAAGCTTTTTTGTAGAGATATCATGTCGAGGAAAAGCTACGATTAACGTGAAGCTCGTAACTCATATTATTTTCCTACTAACTAAATCCCGATTTAGAAGATCAGTAATGACAGGCTTACCTCCAGCTAGATGGTTATCATACGTCAAAATATTATACTTACACTAGCTTTCCGCCCACGGCCACGGCTTAACCCGCGTTGCGTAAATTTAACAAATTATGTAGGTACTAAAACCTTCCTCAAGAACTGAAAACATAGTAAAAATCGATGCAGTCGTTTTGAATTTATCACGAACAGACAAATACAAAGGCGCGGCGACATTTTGTTGTATAATATTATGTTCTATATGATATGTTGTTCATTAGAAAACCCACCCACACTTTTCTAGAAAATAAATGTATCTCATAGTTCTCTGCTAAATATTCTGCTATCAAATAAAGGTATAGTGAGAACATTATGCTACCAGGAGAGCATAATGCGAAATGGACCACAATTTACCGTTGCAATATTGCTGTAGGTGTCTTCATATTGCACTGCTTTTCTTTTAATTTAAGGTGAAATTGGTGTTTGTGTTTTCTGTAAATTAGGAACATTTTCTGAAAATAACCTTGTATAAAGCAATATTGATGCTGATGTTTGATATGAATCTTTTTTATTCTTCAGTGAAAGTGAAACGAAGAAAATTCGTGAAATGTGTGTTATATTTTAAAATCCACAACTTCGAAATATTCCAATTTTTTTTTTTTTTTTAATTTGCATCGGAAAATTATTGCAGACACCGCATAAAATCGTGTTTAAATAGACTTTAAATAGAGCCTGCTATTTTAGGAACGTATAGTACGTATAGAAGAATATACATTTTGTTCTAATTTCTAAAATATTTCCTAGTTAAAACTTCAGACTTTCATTCAGTACAAACTTTCAGCGAATCATATAAAGGCTCTTCACACAAACCGTATGAAGTCACAATACCACGCTATTGCAAATGTATCCCAAGCTAGAATTGTATTTATATTTTAACTAATAACTGGAAACTCCCGTATTTTCCTTTGCGGTATCCCTTTGATAAAACGAGAGTTCCGTTTTCTTATTCTTAATGACTGTATATTGAATTATATAATCTATGGAATTGATATTTTCCTTTTAAATTGTTTTTAGCTTGTTAGGCTAGTTAGTACTCGTTAGTCGAACGATAGTTGAAAACTAAACAATGACTAGATTTCTTAATTGTAAAACTTGTTGATTTGTTAAAGAAGTTATCAAAATACAATGTAGATACTTTAAAACAACAAGACGTAACGTATCTATTATTTATTCTAGATCTAGACAACTGAATAGTATCCTTTGGATTATAAAACTTATTAAAACACTAGCTGATCCGGCGAACTTCATACCGCCCAGGCAATGAATGTGGTGTTACCTTTTAGCTGAACTAATTTAGGCTTTGACGAACATAATATAAATGATACAAAATAAATATTATTATTTGCGATCGACGCTGATACAGTGGGTAACCATCGTTGCCTGTGATGGTTTCTGCCGTCAATTTTCGTGGATACATTTTGGAACACTTGCTGTTGACCATGCATGGTGATTGGTGGTTGATGGTGTCGCGCGGTCCATGAAACAGATTAAACATCATATCGATCTGGATCGGTTTCAGGATTAGCAATCCCCGCACATACAATGTTATCTATTTTATCAGGTTGAATTCTTAAGTCTAACGAAATTAAAATGAGTGCATGCGGCAAGCCTGATTTTTGCCTTTCGATTGAATGCATCCATCCTTCATCAATCATCGAATAATCCCAAAGATGTGTTGCATCAGTGATCGGATTTTTTGCTTGAAAACACGTGTAGTGATGTCGTGCCGATCACTTGATCTTTGTTCGGGAAGCTGCAGTTGAATAATTTCCATCCATTTTGGATCACATGTAAATGTGATTAATAGATCTGCCCGACCATAATGACAAACACATGTCATTGCATCTTGCGCATATTTTCTATGCTAATTTAATAGCGTAAAGTGCGTAAATGGATGTAATCTTCAAACACAATTTAGCTTGGTTCAAATGAATAAGTCAGGCGCTCCATTTCGATATAAACGGTATATGTCAACGCAATATTGTTAAAGACAAAATCGCAACAAATAATTGTCAGAATTATTACAATTTTTAAAGATTTTTCTCCCCACTTCCATCCTCCCCACTCCCATCTTCCCCACTCACATCCTTCCCACAGCCATCCTCCCCACTTCCATCCTCTCCACTTCCATCCTCCCCACTCCGATCCTCCCCACTTCCATCCTCCCCACTCCGATCCTCCCCACTCCGATCCTCCACACAGCCATCCTCCCCACTCCCATCCTCCCCACAGCCATCCTCCCTACTCCCATCCTCCCCACTTCCATCCTCTACGAACGAAATTTTTTTTCCTTAAGCTATACCAAAAAAAAGCCTATATGTAACCTGAAACAACCATATCCATATACGTCATCTTCTGAATAGCATTATAATCCAATATTTCCCAGTCGTCGAATCGGTTTCTTTTCATCCTCCTAAGTAAGAGAAATTGCCCCGTTTTTATCATTAACTTGGTACCGCCCAGTCAATGAATGTAGTGTTAACTTTTAGCTAAACTAATTTAGGTTTTGATGAATGTAATACAATGATAGAAAATAAATACATATTAATATATCTATAATAGTATTTTATTACGATGAAACACATAAAAAAACAATAATTACTCTATTACCATAGCTATTACTTCAAACATGTGTCAGAGAAAAATGATCACCCAGGCAGGGTGGTTGATGGTGCCAAACAGTCCATGAATCATATTCGTGACTAGCTGCTCCGCGCGGTTTCACCCTCGTGGTTCCACTCCTGTTGGTCGTAGCGTGATGATTTATAGCCTATAACCTTCCTCGATATTTGGGCTACCTAACACCGAAAGAATTTTTCAAATCGGTCCAGAAGTTCCCGAGATTAGCGCGTTCAAACAAACAAACAAACTCTTCAGCTTTATAATATTAGTATAGATCTATATCGTAATAGATATAATTAATTAACAAAACAGCATACATTTTAACTGTTTTGTCTAGAACATCAACAAAATGTTATTTTATCTCTATGAATTCTCGTATGTTCTATTCTAGTAACATGTATCTGTATTTATTCATAGCATGTAAAAGAGCATTAGTCCATACCTTCTAGTAACATATACCTTTGTTCCCAGCGAATCCTACCCCCTCACCCCTCTACCAGACGAAGTAGGGGGCGGCGTGATCTCCGAGGGTCCACTGCTGCTCCTCGCCATGTGGACGCCCAAGGGCCACGGGCTGGTCACCGTCAAGGACTGTGATATCTACTACCGACCAGCGCCACGGTCTTCCACGGGGTATAGAGTCACGGAGACGGGTGTTCCCGGGACGATCTATAATGGAGTGCCTGATTGGTTGTATGAAGGTAAGATAAATTAATATAGTAAATATAAATTAGTAAAGTAAGGTAAATTAATAGTAGTTGAAGAGGGTATTAAGGAGATAAGTGAAGATCATGTGTAGCGCGCTCCGTCATAGACCACATATACCTAAGGTTAGTTAGCAGATGAGGTAGTGGTCAAGCCTTTCACTCCGTAAAAAAAATTGGTTGTCTGTAAAGTCGGTTTACTGACGATAGTTGAACGTGACAACGTCCGATTGTGCTTCTTTGTCGCTCGTTCCGCGCTCTCGCTTGCACTTCAAGCCTTACATGGAACGCCTCAGAGCGAGGTAACGCCGCATGAGTCATGTTTTTTTGTGCGTGCAACCGGCTCTATCGAATTATAAGACGTTGTCACGTCAAAAAACAAAATAGAGCAAGAAGTGTGCAGTTTAGAGAAGAAGTTTTCTAATGAAAATTATTATTGAAAAAAAATTTAGCTTCTTGATAGTGAAGATCTATTTTTATGTTGATCAGAGAGTTTGTTATGTACCTTCCTTTGTTCAAGTTTCGTCGTAGCAGAAACATACAATTTCGTAATGATACAGCCGCTCGAAATGTTATTGTTATAACATTATCTTGAATTTCATCATATTGGATACTATCATACTAATACTCTATATAGAATAGATCTCTTGTACAGGAATACAAAATTATTTGCAATTATTAGTTTTAACAACAGAAAGAGAATAAAAACAACTACACTAAAATCTCATCCCTTAAATCAAAGGATACAATATATAAAATTCTTTGAATGTGATAAGCCATAACTATTAAAGTGTTGAAATAACTTATTTTATTTCAACACTATTTCAAATGCATCTCATATTCCGTGTACTAAAAATAAATGATTCCAGACGTTCACGGAAATTCAATGTAAGATATCCGAATCCCCAAAGGTCTCGGATCGTTTTTCTTCAAGGCGTTGTAAATGAACGTCTCAACCTGCTCTTATCTTAATGACGACACTTTGCTGCCTCTTTCAAGAAGACTACGATTAAAATTTAGAACGAATTTTGACTAAATGGATATATTTTTATGGGCCTCTTGTAGACGTTTTTAGCTGAGGAAATTTGATATTTTCGTCGTTAGATTTATGTTACTTAAAGGTTAAATTATTGATCGTAGTCTTTATAATAAAATCAATATAAATGTAAATACTTATATTATTACATTTGTTTAACTTTAAATAGTGTTCCAATCTCTATTATCTTTTAGATAAATGAGGCCGCAATGCCCGCATATTCGAGTATAATGGCGAAAGTTTATATGAATGTAACGTGTCTATATCTGTGACTATTTAACATAACGTTATAGTGTAAACACTTTACCAATAAATGGTAAACTATTATATTTATTTAAACTTGCAAAATATTACGAAGATACTTTTGATAAAATCTTAATGATAACTTGAGTTGAGATCTTTTTTACCTTTGACCTTTTCATGAATATCATCAATATAAATGGCTATTCTACAAGTACGCTTGAAATGTTAAACTGGAATTTAAGTATTAAAAAACAAATAATATATAATAGAGGTAATAGATACTAGTTCACAAAACAGTATAAAAAATTTAATCAGCACAAATTCTAAATATGCAATTGCCTCTACAACTAAAATGTAGTTAGTTCCACTAATGCAAGATCCACCTACTAGCTTTGAATACAATCTTACTGTAGGAAATTGTTCCTCTATGAAATATAGATATATACTGACAATCCGACATTATCTATCCTCTATAAAATATATATATCGACAATCCAACAGTATCTATACGACAAACAATATCGCAAAGGTAAACCTGCCTCAATACCACGGTTCGATTATCCTTACAAAACCGTTTGTTATCGACGTTATATTCGCAAAAGCTTTGTACTTACACTGACTTCGAAATTGCTTTGTGCTTTCATAAAAAGGTACCTAATTAACGAACAGAACCTGTCTTTGATTTTAATTAGTGGTAAGAAATATAATTTGGTTTATGTTTCGAATTGTAAAAGATGTGTCCAATTTGAAGATGGCTTGAAATATTCTACAAATTTATACAGGCTGTATAGAATTTTAATTAATTATTATTTTCACTGTAAACTAGGATCGCCTCGTGATCAGAATTTTGCTCTTATAGCGATGAAACAACATTCGACAAATCTGCATTATTTTACTTAAACAACGATAGATATAATTTTGATTACCTATAATATGATAAACAGAGACTTGCCACGGTGTATATATATATCTGCTTTGTGTTGCCCCAAAATATAAAAAACTATGTTCTAAATAATCCACTAGGTTTTGAATATCGTAATGAACAAATAAAGAATCAAGGCTTTTTACTAGAATGTTTTAATGTTGCCCTACAATATTAATCGATATTTTAAATTATCTTTTCACATAGCTGTCCAATCTAATAATATTTACCTACGACCTATATATGGTCTTTGTGCTAAGATGAATCGTCTGACACATCATACATCAAGCGGCCTCATCTAGGTTATTTGCTGGCAAACAAACGGGTACCGTCAGCAAATAAAGTTTGTGTGAGAAATTATTAAAATTTGATAATTTATATTTTTGGTGAAATAAATAATGATAATGTAGATAGTAATAAAAATATAATTAATTATTATTGAAGAAACATACTCGCTCGTCAAGCTTGCTGTCCTGTGAAATATTAAAACATGAAAATATTATCTGTGAATTTAATTAATAACCCACTATATTATGTGTTCTCGAAAATGGTTGAAGAAGAAGTAAATAATAATCATTTCTCACTCATAAAATCAATTGCTCTTAAGTCTAAAGAACTAATAATTTTCCAACAAACTAGCGATTGCGTTCATAGATCCGTCCATTAAAATAATAAATGAAACGGGACAAATAAACTTTAGTGCACTCAATACGGAAACTCGGAAGCAATTAAAAAATTCGGAACAACAAACTTCGAAACAATTGATTTCAACTTTTTGAATATAAAGGCTATCAGGCTTTATTTGCTCAGCTTTTTTTATACTTCACTGCTTTTTTACGATGCAAAATCACCAATATTAACTTACTTGCAGCCTTTCTGCATGCAACTGTGCCAAAATTTCACAATATGCATACAATAGTGGAAAACATGCTTAAAAAGTCGTGGCTTGGCTGAGGAAAATGACAGAACAAGTCTATACAGACCGAGCTGCATCGCGCAGCAATAGCTTCGGGAGGCTGCTCGCAATAGATGGTCCTGCCTTGGATCCACATAATATAAGCCATACGAGCTACGGTCTACCGTGCAAGTATACCGAATAAGGTCATTCAAGCGGCTGGACGGAACACCGTGGGTATCAGTGCAAGGTTTCCCCACTAAAAAAATTAAATCAACCGAGGTAGGCTCAAAAAACTGCACAAGGTTATTCCCACATAACACATGTTACCTGCGCAGGTACAGGTAGATCTTTCAGGGGTAACGTAGCGTGTATAATATTAAAACGTCTCAAATCGAATTGTATTTTAATATGGATACTTGTTATTAACTATGTACTAACTTGTTATTAAGTTGCTGACTGTACTAACTAGGCTGTTATTTCCTTGGAGAAATAAACCAATTCAACACTGTGGGGCAGAAATTAAAACTAATTTATTTGCCCTATTGTTAACCACAGCTTGCCACTTTTAATTTTTCAGGATTATAATGTACCTATTAAAAATATTGATAAAGTATTAATTATAAGATACCGTATTAAATAAATAAATATTTATCTACACATACAACAATTTTTAAACACAAATTTGTGGATTATTTTAAATAAAAAAATATGCTCATAGGTGATGAATGTACATATAATTGGGCTATGGATATCCATGTCGGTTCACAGTGTTACTTACATTATTGTAGTTAACTATGTCATTAATTAATATGCAACTTTATATTTAAAGCTACATTTAAAAAAGCTCGTTCTAAGAACTTGAATTCCTAACATAGACAATTAAATGAAAATACCAGGGTACATTGTACAAGGCTAGTCGGTAATTTTAAAATGTATCAAGAGGAACATTGCAATGGTACGGATAGCATTGTCAGGGAGTATAGAAATAGCACTCAGTACTGACCTTTATGAGTAGCGTCAGCAAAAAAGGAAATTAAATTTTTTGTATTTTTATTACGAACTTATAGTTTATAATTTAAAATTTTCCATAGATTTTGAATTATTGTCAGTCTGTAAAACTTACTGGACTATTAACTTCTAAATTATGACTAGTTATTACTATTTTAAAATCAAAATTACTTAACGTCTAGCTATTCCACAAGAATTTTATAAACAGAAAATAATGTATCAGCACAAACTTTGAACTATTTTGAAACTTAGGTACTGATCCGGCGAACTTTGTATCGCCTCATGAATTTTGTTTGTTCATTTATTTTCGTGAATTTTCCTTCATTTAATAAATATTATGATTTCATCCTAATATTTCTGTTATAGATATAAATCAGTGGAAATTATTTATGAAAATAAATATGCTTAGTAGAATAAATACCATCTGAAAGACTAGACAGTAAATTTGATTGTTGAGTGTTTAAATACAAACAAAAACCCTAAACACTAGGAAAACACGGTTTCATAATTGAAGTGTCTTTCTTAAAATAGGTTATTTAAATTAATTATAACTTACATAAAAATATTAAAGGAAACTCAAAATCATAACATAAAATTAAATAAAAAAATAACGTTGCTGACGCTACGTCATCCACGTAGGACCCATTCAGACGAACATTTTATATGCGAACGGTGCAGTCATTCCAGTAATAGCAATGCAAGTACTTAGTTGAAACTGATACAAAATTAAATCTCTTTTTAATTATTACTCTCGAGAGGAATTTGTTTTAAATCTACGCTTTTCATTAAGAACAGGTACAAGCCTGGGCTATACAGTTTATTGTTACACAAAAATTGAGAAAAGATACATCAAATATAAACACAATTTTTATCGAACTAGCACAGTTGTACGTTACATTTTTTTTTATAAATGATGGTAATACGTAGTAACTATTTAATAATCTGTGGTAATATTGAGTCTGTCAAAAATTAAAAAACAAGGCAAGATGGCGGACTTCTTCTTCTTCTTCTCTTAATTTCCCTCCAATATAATATGACAGATTTAAATTACCACCTATTCGATCTGTTTATAATTTTAACGTATTCCAATAAATTTCAGTACATATACTCATAATCCTTAGCGAAAATGCAAATTACTTTAACATTTAAATGCAGCATGACATGCACAGATGATATATTGTATATAATAATAAATTAGCTCGGTCCATTACAGCTGAAACAAATTATACGCACTGCGAAAATGACATACCTACATCTGCAATGGACGCAGTCAATCTACATGAAGTAATTAGTCTTTAGTCATTAGTGTATTAACAATCATTGTATTGAATGGAATTTACATTATATTTAAAACATTAATAACTTTTTACGAGGTTTCTATATAATATGTTTATTGCTATTGTTTTGAAGACATAAGAAACGTAGAGCGCCATCTGTTAGAATTTGTATGCATTAATAAAGTTTAAAATCGCATTTGTAAAATATTATTCTAAGATATTAGTCAATAAAATATAAATAGGTGATAGAAACAAAATATCCATACGATCCCAATAAAACCGTTATTCGAATAAGCCTTTTGACGAGGTTTCTATAGTTCTTTTTTTTGTCAGAGCAGACAAAGGGGCGGGTGGGCTACCTGATGTTAAGTGGTCACCACCGCCCATAAACACTTGAAACACTGGTAGTGTTACAGGAGCTTTGACTGGCCTTTTAGTGACAAATACGCTTTTTACACGTTGCCATTAGCTTCAGCTGATTTTTTTAAGGTAACCGACTGTAATAGACTCTTTAGACTTATTATTAATTTTATTTTTTATTACTTATTAGTTCTATGTTTATTTAGTTTTAGTATTATATTATATATGTGGTTTGACTAATGGTTAGAATCTTAACTATGAAATTAAGAATTGTGTTTGCGTTTCCTCGCATTTTTGATAAAGTTGTTTAGTCTCCATTGACACAAGGCGCCATCGAATCATTTGCTCAGAAATTCCACATAGAATATAATTAGATAATTAAAATACAATTTCAATTAAATACTATTATCTTATACTTTTTAAACTACTTGAATGAATCTACGTAGAAAGCAAATCACTAACCTTTAGGAAGGTAGATCCTAATCGGTGTGAATGACCTCTTTGAAATAAACACCAGCTGGCAGCTGTGCAATTTTTATTGGACTTACTAAACAGATCATGTATACAGGGTGTTTAAATTTGTATTTATTTGTTTATAGTTATTTTATACATAATAGAGATACATTCGATTTGATTTCTCATATATTACGTTATTTTTACAAAAATATCTCTATCAATAAATTATTATAATGATGTCTAGATATTATTTTGACAGCGGAGACAATTTTAGCACGGTACATCATTGCGGTACATGCAATATGTTGTTATAATTTCTAGTATGCTGTATAAATAATGATTCAAATGGTACGTAGTACGTACATATTCTTAAAAACATTTTCAATTATTGAAAATTTGTATATGTTTGCTAAAGCTCATTTAAAGCTTTTTTTATACGTTGCGCTGAGCCTTAAGATAATATTATATGACACAGATTTTTTTTTTGAAATGCCGTAAATATAATCGAAGCTATCCGATTAGTAAGTACTAATAAAATTGATAAAAAGACGAATACGAGTCAAACTAAAAACGTGAGCGGAATACGTATTTCCTGAATCGTCGTAAATACAATTACCCACTATAATTGGGGACAGGGGTGGAGTGAAAAGTCAATTCTGTTTCGTAATTACATTTATTCAGTAACGATTTGAATGGAGGGATTTACTGGACGGTATTGTGTGATAATTCTGTTTGCGCTTCTTTTATATTTTTGTTGATGTAGGCATTAAAATTATTCCATCAATAAATATTATTTATGCACTCAAGGTGGATAATTTGTAGTTAAATTGCAATGTCGTACTAGTTCAAACTAAGGTTGGGCCTACTATTTTACAAATGGAAATACAAAATATTTTTATACACACAGCCTCAAATAAAATTCACCACTATTTACACCCGCAAATCTTGATCACTATGAGTCCTTATATTATTTCATTGTTAAATCCATCTATAATTAATTTCAAATCCGTTCAGTAATAATAATAATAAATATTTCAGGACAATTTTCACACACGGCACAATCTGATCCCATACTAAGCTTTCGCTTGTGTTATGGAAACCAGATGGCTGATAAACATACATATATAATTTTTAAATAAATACTTATATAGATAATTAACACCCAGACACAGAGCAAACATCTATGTTCATCACACAAATATTTGCCCCGGGTGGGAATCGAACCCACGACCTCTGGCTTGGAAGGCAGGGCCACTACCAACCAAGCCAACCGGTCAGTCAGTTCAGTAAGATAGCCTTGAAAATATAAGACACTTTTTATGACTATTTATTTATTTATTGTAATATAAATTAATATTATTTTAAATCACACTGTATACGCATTATTGGCACAGCAAGTTACGCAGTGACGTCACGGTTACGATGCAGTTGTCATTGACGTCACTGACCCCGATACAGATAATTCTAATATTCTAATATATATTATAAAGGCGAAAGTTTGTAAGGATGTATGGATGTATGGATGTTTGTTACTCTTTCACGTAAAAACTACTGAACCGATTACAATGAAATTTAGCACACATATAGAGGGTAACTTGGATTAACACATAGGATAGTTTTTATCCCGGAAATCCCACGGGAACGGGAACTATGCGGGTTTTCCTTTGCAAACGCGGGCGAAGCCGCGGGCGGAAATCTAGTAAATATTATAAACAGATGTACATAATATCTGCTGGAATACAAACAAATGCATTGAACTAGAAAAAGTTTTACAAAGCCAAATTATAAAATAAAAAAAACTATAATAAATGTTGTAATGTTAAACTCAAACTCAAACATTTATTTATTCAATTAGACTTCTTCTAGTTGCACTTTTGAATCGTCCTTACATATTTTTAACATTTACCACCGATTCGGAAAGCAGTAGGTATCTATGGAGAAGAACCGACAAGAAACACCATAGTTGCTCTTTTAAAATCATGTCAATATACTGCAGATTAATAAAATTAAATCATCATCTTTTAAATTTAATCCAATAAAAATCCCAGCTATTTTACTAATTTAATTGACACACTCATATTGATTCTTTGATTTATTTTCGGAACCAAAACTAAAATACACAAAACGTTTTAAATCTTTATCCAATAATAAATAACCGCGGAAAATTCAAATTGGACGCGAACTCCAAATACAAAGGTAGTTAGTAGCGTAAACAAAAGATGTTTACAAAAACTGGGTTTGTGGAATAAAATCGGCCAAGTGCGAGTCCGACTCGCGCACCGAGGGCCCAGAAAAAAACTATTTTTTAATCATGTTGTAACGTTAAATTTATACTTTTAGCAATTATTCCTTTATCTATGCTATAAGATGTTGCTTCTAACCAAATTTCAAGATTCTGTGTTCACAGGAAGGACCCTGTAAGTTTTGACTTTTGATTCCCCTGCGAAGGTTGAAATTTTCGAAAAAATGCAACATTTTCTATCTTTTGATTGCGTTAGCATTCAAGTTTGATTTTTTCACAACTTCAAGGGACCGTAGACTTGTGTATTTAATATAAATTTCAGCTTGATATCTCCACGCGAGACAGACAGACAGACAGACAACAAATTGATCCTATAAGGGTTCCGTTTTTCCTTTTGAGGTACGGAACCCTAATAATTGAATAACGAATATTTCCATGAGCCTATGGACGAAATCGCCGGCATTATATAACTTTTGTTACTGCGAACAAAGGCCTTTCAACCTTTAAAGGGCTTGTTTAATTAATGCGTCAATTTATATATACTTATGTTTGGCTTTCTGCCTGTGGTTTCGTAGAGGACCACTTCATGATGGGGTAAAGTGTCCCCGAGGTACATTCCAATTACTAATTTGCAATTTTGAACCCTTCAAGTTTTGTTATCGCGACAATATAATTTATACACTAATCCAAGGTTTTACCTACCTATATATAAAAAGATTAATTCCAACCTGATCAACGGTTTCAGTTTACGACCAATTTTAACTTGTCACTGGGACTACCACTATCAAACAGTAGAGACATTACAAAAATTATCCTAGTCTTTCATTTTGTAAAAAAATAATAGGTAACAATTTCACGCAAAAAATCCAACGCAGACGAATCCACAGTCACCTAATAAATATTACGCGAAGACATTAAAATCTATACAATAGGCAATCATGACCACGCAAAACCTAAGCCCAGCCATAGAGCCCTAGATAACCTAAATCCTAAAAGCAGTACGTCTGCGGCGTTCTAATTAAATGTTGAACACAATAGATCAGCATTAACCGTAACGCGATCAGCTCTGAAAAAGTAACCTGAATTTCATTCCAATATATCCCTTAATATCATGACCAAAAGATACCTTTTAAGTGTCGTTTCAAAATTATTGCTATACAATTCCTATTGACTTTTATTCTCACTTAGGGCTTAATTTGAAAGCTTAATTGAAAACGTTTCTTTGCATTTCGTGAAGCGAAATGAAGGTTTTATTTAATGTTTCTTTTCATTGAGTAGATGCTGACTATCCGAACAATAGTCTAGTTCTTTTACCACTACCTATTTCATTTCGTGTGAGGAAAATCAGATACATTTTAGAACAAGATTTATAAGGATTTAATTGAGCTTACATTTCTTTCTCATTTTTGTATTTAGAAATATATAGGAACAGTTTTTATATTATCTTCTTGGTTATTTTTTAACATTTTAATGCCTTTCCTCAAATTAGAGTTGAGTTTACACCTACATACTTTTAAGTTTAATATTATGATACTGTTATGAAACGAATTAACTTTAAAAGGTGTAAAGAATACTATATGTAACCCACACAAAAGCGTGTTCTAAATATTATTTTTGCCTTTATCACGTTGCGTTAATGTAATTTCTATGAATTGTGTTTTCTTTATAAACATCCTCATTCAATTGAGGCCATCGTTTAGTTCAAAGTAATCAATTTTATTTACGCGCGAGTGAAACATCCCTTTTACTCTCGGTTTTCATAAATTATTTTATTTCTTATGAAATGTTTAGATAAATTAAAAATAATATTGATATGTATGTTTATTATAAAAATTGTAGGTATACTAGTCTACCTTAAAAACAATGATTATTCGATACAAAAATAAGTTAACTATAATTCCAAGTTCCAACCAGTATTTCAAATCTCTTTATGAAGTGAAGCTCAATCAAACAAACATAAAAAATTATATTATATGAGTAACTATACTAATTACTAGGTCTATATACATTAGTAAGAACTTTCGTGGCTAGGTATATACATTAGTAAAAACATTCGTGGCAAGCACAAAAACATTACATACATACTTACATTACATATATAATGTTCTACAACTAAGAGTACATGACAACATGTGTTCAGAGCAAAAGTTTTTACCCTCCTCTGTAGTAATTACCCGAATCGTCGTCTGCACTTAACTGAAGATGTATCCTTTGTTTAATAAAGGACACGAGTGCTGTGTGTATTTGAATTATAATATAGATGGAAACCGGGGTTTCACTCACGTTGTATTTGGTAAAAAGCCTTATTAAATAATTATAATAAAACCCTTAAACTCTGGATAACAAATATTAGATAAAGATACAAATAGCTTCATTTTCGTGTAAAGTAGCAAACGTACCACATACTTTCACGTGTAACTATAATATTAGTAGGATAAGATAGGATTAGTAGGATATCTGTGAAATATGGCATAATGATATTTTGTTATGGGCAAAAGACACTGGTCTTCACAATAGCACACCCACATTAGAAAGCTTACTAAGCTAAAAAGTTTATTTTGTAACGTAACTATTATTAAATTACATAATATATTTTGTACTATAAATTTGAACAAGCCATTAACATACCCTGACCTTTAGATCCTAATTTTAGACGCAGCCAAATTTAAAATAACCTAGGTGAGGGAACATGAGAAAATAACATGTACAACGATATTAAGTTTCAAAGGATATTTTTACAGTTTTTCTTTTTTAGACAAAAGCTGTAAAAATATCTAGCCAAAAGTATAGCAAAAGATTGACGTGCTTAATGAATATTATCATCATAAAGGCCGCTATTTAGGCGTCGTTCAATAAAAAGGCTAGGCTAGGCTCTGATTTAGGTAATTTCGAACTATGCTTATGATACTTATTAATAAGCTTCATCCGTGGTACATATACAAGCCTATTATATTACTAAGGCATCATGTACATATCCAACTGTGAAATATTTTTTGAAATCGATCCAATAGTTCCTAGAATTAGCACATACAAAAGCCTGGAAGAGATCGCTACCTAGCGATAAGGCTACCGTTTGTACATATTTTCCTCTTATCTGTTCTTTATGTATCTCTATTTATTTTGTGTGTGCAATAAAGAATTAAATAAAATAAATACAAACTAACAAACTCTTCATCCTTTAACTATTATTAGATGTATAGACATGCTTATATTTTCAGAGGAGATCCTCAAATCCCGCTCAGCATTATGGATGTCAGCTGACGGTCACATGGTGCTATACGCGACGTTCAACGACTCTTTGGTGCATGAGCAGAAGTATGCGTGGTATGGATCTGCGTTGGATACTGATGATCCTGCCAAGGTAAATGAAACTTAATAAAATTCAGACTATTTAAAAGGTTTTCAAGGCTCAATTTATTTCCTCATCATACCTTTATTTATTGACTACCTTTCGTTTACGACTACCTTAGTTGCTTTGCTAGTCTGGTATCTGGATGTAGTAAATAGTAATGGTCTGGTATGGAATGGTTCTGTACTAATTTTAAGATCCATTTAGTAATTCCTTGCGTGTTAGATATTATATTTTGTGTAATAGATATTATTTAACCTTCGTATTTACACTCCTATTATATAATTTAGTCGACATTATTGATATTTTTATTAAATCTTGTTATTACTTTTCCACAGACGTACCCGGAGATCAGAAGTGTAAGGTATCCAAAGCCTGGGACCAATAACCCGGTTGTGAAGCTCACAGTGGCAGATATTGCGGACCCGAAACACATACGGACGAGACATCTGTCCCCGCCGAAAGCTATTCTTGAGGAAGGGTGAGTTTTCATTAAAACACAGTTTCATACTTGTTATTTATTTGTTCTGTCCCCGTACTATGACCTGCTCGATGTAGCAAGCAGTATCTTCTTCTTCTTTTTTCCAAATGGCAACTCCCGATCCCAGCGAGGACGGATTCTGCCAATGTCAAGTTTTGACAAGCAGTATTATTTCCTGTTTGGTAAATGACATGGCTGTTTAAGACGTGTAGCGCCATCACTGTCCCACACTGGAAATAATACTGCTATAAAACTTGAAATAATGGTAACCCTACCGTCTTTAATATTATGCAATATTAAGACGAATAATTTCTTATACCCCAGCCACACGACTCGACGAGTGGTATGGGAAGTGACGAGGGAAGTAGGCAGGGACGTAGTGTGGCCACGTTACTCGTCATGCCACTCGTCGTGCTCATCGTCCTGCTCACTGCTCCCTATTTTGTCGGCTTTTGCGCGCGAGTCAAAGGACCGGCAATACGAGTGCGAATTAGGGATGGGCGTCATGGAATCAACGGACTAGTTAAATTAAACGTCTATATGTACACTCAACGATTCGACTAGTCCATCGCTCACCAATGCACTAGTTGAATTCAACGGCTAAACAGTCTTATTGATAAGAATAAATTCTTTTCTTTGAAGTTTTTAAAAAAAAAATATTTTTGGTTTACAAGACCAATGTTTTGAATTTAAACTATAAAAACAAACGATAATAAGTTTTTTAGTAATACTTTTTTTAGGGAGTATAATTTTTGTAAGAAAGCATAAACATTTATTAATTGTTTTATTGAGATTAGAATTTATTGTTTTAAGAATTTATTTAATAATAGTTATTTATTTTACACATGGACAGCTAGTCGAAGATTTTAACTAGTTGAACGACTAGTTGATGAACGACATTTAACGATCTAGTCTCGTTGATGAAAAATACGTCGACGACCCATCCCTAGACTGAAGAGCGTCGCGATTAATCGCGCGAGTAGGAGCAGTGTGTGGCCAGACGGCAATATCGAGGCGAGCGGCAGCGCGATGAGCAGGACGAGGAGCAGGACGAGTAGCAGGACGAGTAGCATAGTGTGGCTGGGGTATTACTATGTTAATTAAAATATTATGTCAACTATTATCCCAACCTTAACCAAATAACATAATAACATTACTAACGTTGAAAAACATATTTTTCTACTACAATCTGGTATTGCCCTTGCAACACAATAGCTTTACAAGTTAAGGGTGCTCTTAAACGCAAATAAAGTAATTCGTAACAAAGGGAATGCCTCGGAGGTGCGTTTAATCCCAGCCTCTGCAAATAACATCGAAAACAGGGTTTTAACTTTGTTGTGTTCTGACCGCAAATGTTTTAAAACTGCGGACCAGCTACGCATCTGGCAACTATTTTAATGTGTGGATTTTTGTGGCGCGCTGTTAGATGAAATTGTTCTCGGTTTTTTCTGGACAAAAGTAATATGTTTGGTTTAAAAATAAAGAGTTACTGAAATTTTCTGTTCAATATTATATTAATACTTTTAAATTTTTCGCCAATTGCAATTACAAGTAGTTACTTTATAAAACATGGTTTAATTATGGAGTGAATAATAAAAGAATGGTCAATGTATTTTTCTGAAATAAAGTTCTAGGATATTAGTACTAAAACATTATATGCAAAATTCAAAGAGGAGGGTTTAAAACACACTTTAATCTACAGGTTATTCCTCTCGGCGACAAGATTCACTATTCATATCTTCAAGCAAAATGTAGTCAATAAAAATCAATTGTCCCTAAATGCTTACAATATTTCGATATTTTATAAATACCCTCCATTGACCTTAAACGTCCATAACTTAAGTTAACGAGCCGTAACAGAGACCCTATTATTATCGGATCTATGATTTTCCGTAATGTATTCGATACATTTTGCGTGAAATATAAAAGTTCTGGGAATGTGGAGATTTCTGGGAACAAAATTGATCACTTTGAATCTGTTTTAACTTTATTAGATGTAAAAATGTATCTCTGTGTGATAATATGCATCTCATAGTACAAATGGCAATAGTATCCATGACATAAATCTTATTTTCAGTGACTACTATTTCACAAGCGCACAGTGGGTGTCGCTGACTGAAGTATGTGTGGTCTGGCTGACCAGACTACAGAACCTGTCTGTAGTGTCTGTTTGCAAGAGTCCTATGTGGTACTGTCAGGAGGTAAGACGAGAATGATTAATAATGATATATCAATTGTTTAAATATAACTAAACTATAGCAAAAGTAACTTACCATTCTGAAAAAAATTTAAATACGAGATCCGCTTACCAACTTGTTATAAATAAAAATATAACATTACACCCTATGTTTGCTCTGCTCTACCATTACTACTGAGAAGGAAATCCATTTGCAACTGAAACTAAAAAAATATTCATGTATAAGTTTATAAATTGTCATTTTTTTAAACTACACCAACTCACCTGTCGCTTCAACTGAGAATAATCAACAAGAAACTCGATCCTTACTATATTTATATACTATAGTGAAAGCTCAAAGGAAACTTAATTCTCCTTTAGGTATACAGAATATCATCCGGCTCAGAGAGTTGGGTGGAATCCGCCCCCGCGCCCCTCTGGTCAGCGGGGGGCGGAGCGCTAGTCACGCTCGCCCCCGTACGGGACGGTCCCGCGGGGCTCTTCCGTCATGTGGTCCGCTCGGAGCACAACGCGCACGGGCCCAGGGCTTTGCCCCTGACGCATGGCAGCTTTGATGTCGTCAGACTGTTGGCGTGGGACCATGTTAATTATCATGTGTAAGTCGTGGTTGTTTATATTTGTTTGTTGTTATGTCGTTATTTAGAATATTATTGCAAGTTGTTATAAGCGATGAATGTTAGCGCAAATTGTAATATATTTTTATCGCTGCTATAATGTAGTTATGAATGCGTCAACGCCAAAAGGTAGGATTAAATTTCCAGTGCAGATTTATAAAAAATCTTACAGGAATATGAAATGCATTTGCTTTATAAAAACGATTTGTAGTAACAATAACATGTCAACAAATCTTATTATTAATCTCTACCGATTCTATCCTTCGAATAAATTCTATATAGGCTTAGAGCATTAAACCAACGTCCTAGGAGTCAGATCAAATCCATTTAATTTACCAATTGCTAGTCTAAGCTATTCTCTATGATGAGTAAGTTTTGATACCCGATATTTCATCCACAGTTACTACCTAGGTATACCAGAAGGCAAGCCGGGTCAGCAACACTTGTATCGAGTTTCCTCTGAACCTCCCCGTCCGGGCACTCCGCACAAGCTGCCTTACTGCGTCACTTGTATATCTCAGGTATGTATAAGTTTATATGTAATATAGCTTTAATACATGATGTTTAACGTTTAATTTGAAAGTAACTCAAAAAAAAAATTCTAGAAAAAATCTAGTGGAAAGGGTTGGCGTATTTGGCCAGGTCTTCTTCTGAAAAATATTGTATTAAACATAATGTTTTTCTAGTATAGGTATTCGTTAATACTATCGTATGATGTCGTACTGACTAATAATTTAGCTTTTCATTAGGAAATACATTGATAAATTGCTTATAGAGTTTGAATGTTTCATAATCGGATAAGAAATATCTAATCGGATAAGGATTTTGAGTCTCTGAAACTATACATTCCACAAAATATATTAAATTGTTTATTTTCTTTAATTAATTTTCCAGATGATTAATAAAATGTTCGACCAATTTTGTTATAGCCATCACCATCAATAAACCTGGACTACTACGGCAACCTGGCGTCGTATCTATACAGCTCATGGGACAGCGACGCGGACGAAGAATTACCAACATCTCCCACACCTAGCAAAAAGAAGAAGAAAAAACCTATGGGTGCGTGTTTTATCATAAGCATATACCTAACTAACCAGACACTATACTAATATGAGCTGATACCAACTAAATTAATAGAAACCTAGGAAATTCTTGGGTATGTAAAGAAGAATTAATACACAACTAACTGGAGCGCAGCCACCGTTTCCTATTATGAAACTGGTGTTATATCTTTATATTGTTTATTTTTTTTCCTACCATTTTTTTACTCTTGTGGTTAGAAATATTATATCACTCGTTTAGTAAAATCCATATACGGCATATCTATACTAATATTATAAAGCTGAAGAGTTTGTTTGTTTGTTTGTTTGTTTGTTTGAACGCACTAATCTCGGGAACTACTGATCCGATTTGAAAAATTCTTTCAGTGTTAGATAGCCCATTTATCGAGGAAGGTTATAGGCTATATTTCATCACGCTACGGGCAACAGGAGTGGAGCCACGGGGGTGAAACCGCGCGGAGCAGCTAGTACCTAATAAAGACGTGTGGCACTCGGGGACTGCCGCGGTAAAGCTATTGCATGCTATGCCTTTGTAGCGACACCTCGCTCTGAATCGCGCAAGCGAAATTTTTTCGCTACAGAGCTATATATACAACTTTCCGACATCATCCATTGGGGCCTTAACGGCTGGCCAGTCGAGTAGACTGGTCGAGAATTCTCCCTTTTTCGATGGAGGAATTCCACCTTCCTTCCTCCACACCTTCAAGCCACACCTCCGCCCGTCGGAGTGGGGAGCGTGAGGTTTTTCGTTAAGGAATTTCTCGATTCGGTCCCCGCGCTCAAGGCCCGCGATAGAAGCTATGCAATAGCTTAATAAAAATGTATTTAACGTATCTATAAATTATTTTTGTTTCTACTCTTTTTACAGATGGTATTCCCAAGAACCTGCCGTGTCTATTCCACGACGCTCACTTCAGTCCATCATCAGCGTACTTCGTGTTAGAATGTTTAGGGCCCGGTGTTCCGATATCAAGTTTGCATAAAACTGCGCTGCCTGAACCGAGACTAATCTTGCACTTGGAGAATAATACTTCTGTTAAGGTAAATCGTTGATTTTTAAGAAGAAAAAGTACTCGGAATGGTAGGTATTATTTTTTTTTATCCGAAAAAATAAGATTTTCGCAAAATACTACAACAGAAATGAATCTAAAGCTTGAAAAATTGCGAAACAAACCATGTTAAAATTTAAGTACATACTATTTTTCAACCTACTTTTATATGAAAATTATTAGTCAGTTAGTTCTTACATTTATGATTATTAGTGCGATGGCACTTTCTTCTATTCATAAAAAGTCACAGGATAGACTATCAAGCAATGCGTCGAAAACCTCAAGCATTTCCTCTATATTTGCTTTTCTTGTATCTAAAAGAACATAATATTATATCCTGTAGGAGAAGCTATCCGGTATAGCGCTCCCCACACCCCGCACGTTCTCAGTCCAGTTATCTAGCGGGCACGCGGCGCGGGTGCGGTTGCTCCTACCGCCCGGGTTACGGGAAGATGAGGTTACCAAGTATCCGCTTGTGTTGAAAGTGTGAGTATTGAAACTGTGAGCATGGTAAAACTACAATTATTGGCTTATTTTTTGTGGTTCAATTCGGTTTCTTTTTATTATTTGTGCCGTGTCATTTATCAGTTTATTATCAGTGCTCTATCAATCATCCGTTTTAGTTTGTGCATTCTTTCAATTATTCCATTTATTGTTTGTGTCTTGCCACTTATTCCATTTATTGTTTGTGTCTCGTCACTTATTCCATTTATTGTTTGTGCCTTTCAAATTATCCCATTTATTGTTTGTGTCTCGCCACTTATTCCATTTATTG